>JANVCC010000076.1:12062164-12136431 GCA_025345505.1 Todiramphus chloris collaris | reverse complement strand
GCGTGTGTGTGGGTGTTTGTAGGGAAAGGGGAAGAGAGGGGGGGGGGGGGGGGGGGGGGGGTTGGGGGGGTAAGGGTGGGAGATACAGAAAGTTTTAACAGTGGTTACAAGCTTGCTGGGGGTCCACAGCCAGAACCATGTCAACCCACAGGGACCCCAAGGGGACTGCCTCTCCTGGGGCTTGGCACTAGCTGTCCTCCCTTTCCACCTCATCCTGTCTGGGAACTGAGGTGAAGCAAGCACAATTCTGCTCACCTCTCAAGCCTGAAGGTGACCAAGAGGGCATATGCTCGCTACCCTCACCCTGCATCCAGGGCAGACAGTCTCCCTCCCATACAAACCTGGGTCCTGGGAACCAGCAGGACAAGCAAGAGACAGTGGAAATCAGCCAATGCACAGCAGTTAGAGGAGTGCTTAAGGTCTAACCAACATCTACATCCTGTTGAAGGAAGACACCTACCTTCACCTGCGTTCCATGTCCATCCATCCCTCTCTTAGAGACAGTCCATAAACTGGTCTGGTACAACCCACATTTTTCCAGAAGAGTTGGCAACTGAGCATGATGGGGAGACTCATATTTCCTCAGCCTAAATGAAAACATCCCCCTGCTTCCCTGTAGATGCACCTGCTCCACAGTTAAGAGCCTGGTAGCTTTTGCCTCTGGCCATACCTGGCAGGAACTCACCTTTGAGCTTGCAGAAATTTTCAAATCCAAGGCATTTCAAGAGCCTGGGTATCTTAGACCCTGAAAGCTGTAGGGAGGCTTCCAACAAGATTTTGATTTGCTGAAAAATTTTCAACTAAACATAACTGTCATCTGTGTAGCTGTGACTTAAGAAAAAGGGAAAAAAAATAGCACAGGATTATTTGATTTTTAACTGTAGCTCAGTTACAGTTATCTGCTCTAAGAAAATATTTTCCTTTGTAAAAGTTCCTGAACAATAAAAAGCTGTCTCTATCCCCCCTCAAAATGCAGTGTAAGCTTTGTAGGAATGGGATCTGTAACTCGTATTATGGCATTTGCTACATTCCAGAAATAATTTTCCAATAGCCTTGAAACAGAATGAGTGCAGTGCATATAAACAAACTGAAAGCTCTTTGAGGCTTGATCTTTAAAGCTTTAGCTCCCAATTCCTCCTGCAAAAGTGGTATCTCTGGTTCTAGTTCTCCTGCAATGAATGTACAGGAATTGATATATTTAGCTCTGTAACTGCCCTAAAGCCATTGGCTTGATTCCCGTGCAAGCCTCGGTTGGCTGATCCCTCCGTTTTAAAAAGTTGACTGGGCTCTATTTTTTCTGACAGGTTGAAGGCTCAAAGCAGAATCATTTTTGAAGTGACACCATAGCTTCATGGCACTTAGATTTGTCTCATGATAACACAACAACTTTCCAACACCTTTCCACAAAGACAGCAGGAACAAAAACATCTGTCCTATGCACCCTGTAAGTCCTGAGCATGGTGGCTCTGCTGAGTGAGAGGCCTGAAATATCTATGGAGTGTAATACCCTGAAGCAAAGACCACACTCACCCATAGCTCAGGTGAAAATGTTGGCATCATTGGTGGCTACTTTTTTGTACCATTACATCCAGCTTAGCTGCCAATGGTGGATGCTGTAGGCAAAGCAAGCTCTGTGGTAAGGGAGGAGCAACAACAGCTCTCTGTCTAGAGCCAGAGAAAGGGCCACCCCAAACTGAATACCTCAATCCAACAGTTAGGTCTTGCATCTTTTCATCCTGACATGCTGGTTGCTTACATGCTCCATCCATAGGGCTTAGGAAGATGACCCAACCAAACAGCTTCACTCAGAGCAGCAACAGAGGAAACATGGCTGTTCATAAGCTATTCACAATTATTCACAATTTTTTCTTAGTCCTTAAGGTGGAAAGAGATTGAGGAGATCAGTGAAAGGTACAAATAGGCCCATTTCAGTTACTTTTCCCAGCTTTCCTATCTACCTCTTGCTTTCTGACTTGCAGGTACTTTGCCAACTAGCCCCAGAAAGCGCTGCACCAAGTACTTCCCCAGTCCTGGGGAAACTCTCACAGGAGAAAGAAATAGGTACAAAATTGTTACTCTTTTTGCTCTCTCTGTTTATTTATTTTGGACCCATTTGGCTAGACCGCAACTAAAACTTTATGAACCTAATAAAATTCCCAACATTCTCAGACATGGGTCGTGATGTTTATGTATTAGGCAGAATACAAAGGTGTATTTATGAGGAGATTGGAAGTACTTAGAGATGCTTGAGCTCATAAAGCTCATATAAGAGATGTTTTCAAGCTCAGCACAGGTACAATCAAGCTAATCAGTGCTCTTCCTACCTGCGAAAATGAAGATAAACCACATGACACATCAAAACCAGAATCGTGTCAGAAATGCTGTGCATCTCATCACAGAAACATCCCGCCTCTTCACAGGCAGTGGAGTACAGGGAAACTCCATTATTTTTCAATGTATATACTTTATTTATTTGCCTAATTCGTCTATGGCTAAAATAAGAGCCCTCTCATTTTGGTAGTGGTGGTAACTATACACACTAATAAACAGGGTAAGGTTACAAGAGTAAACATCTCTTTTCCCTTCTGTCCTCATAAAACACACAGTATTCGCTGATTCAATACACAAGTTAAGCTGTCTGACTCAAGTCGAGGGATAATGGGTCTTGGCAACAGATTAGGCTTTTCATCTTTATCAATAAGAAAAAGCTAGAGGAAATATATGCTGAGATTTACTTTTTCCAGAAGCATATAAACAGTTCTGTCAATACACAGGTAATCCTGTTTCCCCAGTTTCCCCATCCTTTTCTTGTCTTTGGCCAGCTCCACCCTACTCCCCACCTCCTCCCCCCCCTTCAAAAAAAAAAAAGAAAGAAAGAAAGGTTATGTGTTCATTCTCCTCCTGTCACGCATGATTTTTTTACTGATTTCAGTATTAACTTTTTTGGATACTTCCTGTCACTGGAAGACCTCTCCCTCCCCACAGGAACAGCATACGTTTTCAATTTAGATTATGTTTGCAGCAGATGTTGCACGACGTGAAGGCCTTGCTTTCTCTTTCATTAAAAAGGCACTTGCAATACATTCGATTGTCTTGGACAGAAAAAGGCATGTATTGCAATGTTCAGATATCAGTTAAAATGATTTCATAATCTCTATCTTAAAAAAATAATAACCGGTTAACAGAAAAGGATGAAAACCAAGGCCTGTATTGAATACATAGCCCTGAAAACTGTTTTTAAGCATCCCTCCAAAAGGTGTTGTGGAAGGAAAGGTTTAATATCTCAGGAAGAACTCCACAACTCTAATGCCCAGTCATCCCAAGAAACACTTCTTGTTATCTTTATAATATTTTGCCTGAAAATTCAGAGTATGCATCAGTGCCTTTGGTTCTCTACATGGAGCTCCAGGCTATCCCGCGTGCACAGGGCTTTTATCTGCAATTCGACCTGTTAACATAAACCCTTCTGTTCTCAAGAAAGACACCAACATCCCATGTGGAGCCTGAGGTCTACGTTACGTTCAGATACACAGCTTGGGTGCTTGCTGGTGGCCAGTGGTCTGGCCAAGGCCACATCACCTATTTCCACCTTGCAGCAGGAGGACTGTTTGAGGTGGACCAGAGCACCTGAAACCTCAGTGCTTTGAACTTGCCTAAGACAGATGGACCAGAACAAGTGACATCCTGTTTGATTAGCAGTCACTCAAAAGTAAGACTTGAAAGGAAAAGATTGAGGCAGGCTACATTAAAAAAACCAACCAAACAACAAAAAAACCCCAAGGAAATCTAATTGGAGAATTATATATAGAATATACCAGAAAATGTCATGCCACAGTCTCCAAAGATTCCCTACAGATTCCCTACAGATTCCTTAGAGATCTTTAAGCTCATTCACACTAGGAAATTGCTGTTGATAGGCTGTAGGATGCTCGTCGTGTCACAGAACCGTATATTATCATCTGGTTTCAAAAATACCTACTGCTAAACATGTACAAATATCTCTGTGTGTACTCATCTGTGTGTGTATACTTTAAATACACTCATATTTACTTATTCCATCCTTTGTGCTGAAACTAGGAACAAAATGAGGTTATACCCTATGGCAAAATGTACACAAACATAACGCATAATCACCAGAGCTGCCAAAAATTCCCTGCTGTAGAGAGAAGATTAAGTCTAACAAAATGGACAGCAAGCCACAAGTTTCATGCAGAAAGCTTGTTTCCAATACAGTAAGATTTTATCATTCTATTGTTTCTTCCTGTATTATGGCAGCAATTGGTTTTTACTATAGCATAGGTATACAGAAACAATGGTCCACCTAAAACTACATTTGTGACAGTAAGTAATACAGACAAATTGATATCTCAGCATCTATTCCCAACCACATAAATCCAGCCAGAGGCTACCTCTCAGGTTTCCTCATTTTCCATAAGTTTGTCTATCTTCCCTTGAGCTGATACAAGCCGCTTTTTACTGCTGACTTGGGAAATTGCTCTATAATTCCAGAATTCTTTGTGCAACAGAAATTTCACTTGAATTACAACTGAGGTTGGTTGTTTCTACCTGGTGTATTGGGTTTCCTGATTACGTGCACAAACTGTCAACTTACACCTTTCTGTAAGCACTTACAGAAAGCACTTACTGCTTTTGGTGGCTGATGGTACCCCAAGACGAGGAAAGAGAGGTTGGAGACAACTCTGCATTGTGCTTGCCTCTTCCCGACTGTGTGTTGCTGAGTGTAGGTGTTGGCCCTGTGGTGGGTCAGTGCAGGCTGGGCCCTCCTTTCCTAGCTGCTTGTGGCTTCCACTGAGCAGCAGCAGTGTTCAGCAGGATCCTGCTCATCCCTGAAGCCATCAGGATCATTTTGCAATGGTTTGCATCCCTGGACATTGATTTTTTTCTGAACAATGAGCTTTCTAGACAAGGGAAATCCAGCAGAGGACACACTGAGCTCTCAGCAGCCAAAGGAAAGGTCTCATTTTGACTGGGTATTATCTACCTTCTGGGCCATCATCAGACCATCATTGTGGCCCTGGTCCACAAGCCAGAATGGATGTAGTGTCCAGACGATTGCAACTGTGGGGCTGCCCCAGCAAAATTACTACTTTCTGTCATTTTCCAATTCACCAAGAAGCAGGTATTTCCTCAAATGTCGGAGAAGTCCTAGCTCTTGGCTGGCAGTGTTGCTGAGCTCCTGACCCATGCAGGCACCAAGGGCCAGTGGCATCCCCAGCTGGTTTCTTTCACTCATGCTGACAACAGGTCTGCCTGCACACCAAAGGGACACCATCCTGGATAAGGAGGACGGGTGGACTTTTGAAATCCTCATAGCAGCATTGAAGGACATGGAGACCAAACTCAAACTTGATGCAGCAGGAGCAGCCCCAGCCCTTGGCACCAGCTCATCACATACTCACAACCACCTCAGGCAGAAACGCAGCTGGGGACCAGAGCTAGGAAGTGTCAATGGAACAGGAGATGAGATTTAAATAATCTGAGTTAGAAACACGGTGTACAAATTTCAGCTTGTAATAAGTGATCAATGTGCAGACATAATTAACATTTTCTGATATTGGCAACACACATTGTGCACACCCACAGACCCCAAACACCCAGCCCTTGGCCCCTCTGCTGCTGCTGAGCAGAGCAGCATCAGCCCCAGGGTCTGGTGTGGAAGAGTCACTCGTAGTGGACTGGTCACTCACCCCCTACAGCAAGCACTGCTGGGTTGCAGGAGCCCGGATGGAGCAGATGGCCCCTTGCAGCAAAGTGGGACAGCAAGGAAAGCAGCTGAGAGGCTCAGGAATGCACCAGGGAGCAGGAGAAGCCATATACAGGGATGAGGAGAGTCAGCCATGACTGCAAGGACACAGCCACTCTCGCCTCTCCAGGCCCGAGGAAGGACCTGTGGGAGGGCACTGCAGTGAGAGGACAGGACAACGGGAAGGCAGAAGGTTACCCTAAGGACACAGAGTCTCCTTGCAGACAGAACATCTGAATTGAGCGTATAAACATCCCACACTTCCCAGCATGGCTTTAAATTAAAACAAACCCATTTTGTAACACCACCAGAGAATGTCTGCCGGAGAAATTTATAGTCCAAAGTATCCAGGAATTCGCTCCCCATTATTCTGTGAACATTTATTAAAAACACAAAAATGAAATTAAAATGGCCATATTAGAAAGATTTGGTGTCCTTTGTGGACACGTATCTTTTATTTTCAGGATAAAGTTGCTGTTCTTCCAAGAAGTCTGATGAATTTGGAGATGGGAAGTTGCTGAAACAATCCACAGCAGTATAGTATAGCACTGCTTTTGCTCCTTGGTGATGGTCTGTAGTTCTTCTGTTAGCTCCAGAGGCTGAGGTGACTGGCCTGGGTTAAGCCAAAGAGCCAAAATTAGAACTAGAAAACCACAAAATATTGTAACAGATATTCAAAGCAGAGAACCTCCATTAACATCTTCTTCACATAAAACAACTATTTGTTGAGGCATGCAAATAAAAAAAAAAGAGTTAATGAGACCAATTTAAAAAGTAACTTTTCAAGCCCAAGAGTTTTGGATTACTTGCATAAATACCCAGATTGCTGAAATCTGGACTGCTCTCAGGAATCCCTTAACCTTTTGACATCTCTACACTGCTCATTTACATCCCTATGAACTGCATTAGTCTTGCCTGGGAGAGGCAGCCTTCCCAAGGGACCACTCATGCATCTTCCATAAGGCCGCTGGACACAGAGCAGTGCTAATGCCAGCAGTGGCGACCCCCAGCACTTAGAACTGCACTTAGAACCAGCTTAATAAAATAGATTGGCCATGCCGATGTCAGTATCTCCACATGTTTCTTTTTTTCATAGGAATTCAAATGCTCACTAAAAATGGATGACAGGAGAAAAACTTTACCATGTGCATTGCTTTGTATAAAAAAATATCAATGTTTGACCTTGTTTTAGAGTATTCCTTACTACCACCCACAAGATGTTATCACATTGACTTTAATTTATTTTGTAATTATTGTTGCTACTTTCATTTCTAAGCTGGGGCATCTTCCAGGTTCTCCTAGGCATGTCCTGTACCCTAGCGTACAAGATGCCACCTCTTTCCTGGTCTATATGTTACTATAGTAACTATGAAATAATTGACCTATAGATCAATCTCTTTTTGCAAGTGCATGACTGAGTGAGCTGGTAAACTCAGAAACATGCATGATTCTCAAAAGAAAAGCATGTCTTCTGTGTGAAATATGCTCAACAAACAGCCAGCATGTCTGAAAAAAATGTCTTTCTAGATGCTTCCATACAAATCCATAAGTTCACCTTTAGGCTCTAGTTTTTCAGTTTGCCACAACATACACATTCACCCAGAGAGTTACACAGCATCCAACACCACCAGAATCTTGGCAGGAAAATCCTTGTTGATACTTTTATCACTGTAAAATTCACTCATTGTAAGTCAATTAACCACTTACTATGCTGACAATTTTTAAGACAATGCAAGATGAAACCAACCAAAGGGGCCAAACATAAAATTCAAATATAATCACAGTGTCCGCATAAGTGTTAAAATAAGAATAGGATAAGGTTTGCTGTGTTGAACCTTGGCCCTTGGATGTGTTTCTTAATATCACATTTCGAAATGCATCAGCACCTACAGACTCACACAGGTTTCTTGCAATACTTTTCAACACACCATGTCAGCCAGTCCCAGCAGTCTAAAACCTCCCAGACCAACTCTGGAAACTATTTAGCACCTGAATCCCATTTATTTCCACATAAACATCTCAGTTCCTTAATCATAATTGGGAAAACTGTACTTCTCTGCCTCTCTGGAGTTATTTAATAAATCCTACATGGACTTCTAAAGTCCTTTAGATATGATGGCATCAGGAGCGCCCAGACATGTTCTGGGCAGATCAAAGTGAAATACGTAATTAAGTGAAGGAGATGGGCAGTGACAAGATGAGCTTTGCTTTGGCTCCTGGAGATAGATAGTCACACAGACAGATAGCCAGCCAGCCAGCCAGCATGTAAACACACTAATAGAAGCCTCACATTACAATCTGTAATTTGTAAAACCCAGCTAACAGCATTTTCAATGTGCATACTGGAACAGACTCAAAATTATTCATAATTCAGGACAAAGATATTTTTCCTTAGTGCCACTTATGAGATATCAAGCTATTTCCATTATTCACTGGAACAGATAAATAGCAGAACTCAGAAATTAGTACCAGAAGTTATATTTATGGAAATACTGTCTAATTTTTGGATAAAACACTTTGTACTAGGTCATCAGTTCAAGACAGATGGCCTCATAAACCTCTCAACAATGTACAAAACCTAAGGTTACACTTGACGGGTTCCAGGAATGGCATTTCACACAGATGACTTGAGTGCTGCAGCAGAGAAGCAGAGGCCACTTACTGCCTAGTAATGGGATGTGAGTTGAACAGACCCATCACCTGCACACAGTGCAGGGTGAGACTGAAATGGAGAGTGACAGAGAGCTGATGACCACACCGATGTGCCACACCATAGCACACTGACATCATTTTTCTGCCATTTGCTCCCCTACAAGGATGGAGTGGTGATCCTGAAACAAAAGCTCGAGGAAGCAGCATGTTTCATGCTAATGCCACACAGCAGAGACTGAATTTATACACCTGGCCCTGTCTGGCTCTTCAAACATTTGTAGGCACCCCTTCTCTATTATTAACATACACAGTAACTTCACATGACATACTCATTTACTGGCATTTTACAAGAGAGCCTTGTCTACTTAAGTCAACATATGTACAGCTGAAATATTTACTTATATCCAACTGCCAGAGGAACTACCCAATGTTAAAAATTTATCAGTCCTTTCCAGGTTCATACTACTTTGGGCATACCAGTAAACAAGTTATCACCCCCTGTGCCTCCATTCATAAACCTGTAGCAGAAGGCACGGTACAAATAAATATGACTACCATACAGTATGTCACTTTTGCCATTGTAAAGGAGGTGCAAGAAGCATTCTGTCATCTGTCTGATTTGGAAACATTTTGATTATGTAATAACACGTGGTGTGCACTGGTTTTGCACAGAAAAAAAATAACCTCACATTATGAGACAGCACTCTGAATTTTAGAAAAAGAAAACGCCCCTACATGTGAGTGGAGAGGGAAGAGAGATCCTCCCATGAGTGAACAAATAACTGCAAACAGGGCTGCAAGGAGTACGCTGTGATTTGGGACTGGGAAGTGTGTGAGGATTTTGCTAGTATTTCACTCACATAAGTGATTCTACTATTTTAATGGAGAGAAATCGTGGAGTGGGAGCTCACAACTTGTTTACTCATTGATTTAGAAATTTCCTGGTGTTGCTGCCACTGGAAAGCATTAATAATGTTACTGTTTCCTTCTTTAAATAAGCACAGAAGTAGTAAGTACACCTGTCCATGTCAACTTGACACCAATTTTTCCTTTTTTTTTCTTCATGTACTCGAATACAGAAATCTTTCTAGTGATCTCTCTGTTGTGCTATGGAATAATTCTTTATTTTTTTTTTTTTTATGTTTCTCAGCATGCAGCTACAGCCTCACCAATACTAACTTATAGGCAGGATTGGTAGCATGAGCTGGTACTGACTTCATTCGGCTCTTCCTTGTATTTCCTGTCTTTGGATGCTTACAATTGCTTGAGCTGAAATCTCCCATGTTACAAATCCACCCGAGGTTTAATTATTCAAACAATGCCTGGGAAAGCTCTGAAAAACCTGTACTGAAAAAGTACAGCTTGCAGATGCTGAGGGACAGCTTGCCCCAGACTCACCTTGCGCTCGCTGCCCGCCCTGGGCACAGCTGGCATGAAACAGGACCGTGTACCCACGCCAGTCCCCAGGAGCCTGGTCTCCTTTGTCTTTCTTGCTGGACTTGGGTGCTGAGGAGAAGGAATCTACCAGGCTTCAAAGTAGAGGAGTACAGCAAAAGGGAGAAGTCCAGGAGGAAATACTTCCGGACAAGTAGCCTGTGAGAAGAGGGCGTCAGGCAAGCCAGGAAATTATGCACAAAGGTCTCTGTTCTAAAGATTACTGAGGTTTCCCTAAAAACACTGCTCAGGAAACCCAGCATTAAAATAATCCATGATGGTTCATTTTAGCCCTTGTGAGTACATCTTCCAGGGGCTGAATGCCATTACCACACAGTGTGTTTCTTTCAACACAGAAGTCAGATGGTACCATCTAACGAGCAGTAGTAGCAAAATGTCTTGATCTTCACTGTCTACAGCACTGATGGGTTTCTGCACCTTAGCAAGGAGAGAGCAGAGGTCTGAGCAGGCTGCAGAGCTCTGCAGGGACAGGGACATGCTGGTTGCCTGTGAACTCCTCAGGCACCTGCTGGCAGTGGAGAAATAATACTCAGTAAACTTGCTGTTTTGCAGATCCTCAAGGTAGTTATGGTGTTTTCTCCTGGGCCTGACTCAACCTGCTGTTCTTCAGTTTGTTTTCATCCAGGTCTGTCTCTTCCATCTCCCCAAGACTGCAGTGTACACCTGCTGGGTGCAGACCTAAGGGCCCTGGAGGGCATGTCTCCCAACCCAGCCTGAGCTGGACACCCAATTCACCCTCCCCATACCTCCCTGTCCCTCCTATCCTTCCTCACACACTCCTTGACAAGGCACTCCTGGTCTTACCCACCTCCCATTTAGCCCTTGTTCTCCTGGGTTGCCTCCTCACCCAAGAGTTTCCAGCTCCTGTGTACACCCATGGCAGGTGGATGGGTGGCTGTCTGTGTGCTGCCACGCCTGAATACTTGCAGAACATAGAAAAGAAAAGTCAGGACATGTATTTATAACAAAGCGATGCGTATATGACATATACAGAGACTACGTATTGCTGTTGCATTAGTAGCCATAGGATATGCATGCCAAGTTTTGCTCTTCCAGATGAACCTCATGTATATTTTTTTCAGCTGAGGGATGCCCTCTCACTGATGGCCACGTGAAAGATGGTAGGCAGCTAGGCAACAGGGTGGAAATTCAGTGTGGGATCCCAGGGATGCTCCAGAGCACTTTGTGAGTTCCGAGTCGTGAATGCCATAAATACTAACACAAGTGGTCCACCAACAAGTATTAGAAGTAAGTCACAAAAATGATTTCCCTGTGGTGGCTTGTGACTCATTCCATATCCATAGCCATGCTAGGCAAAAGAGTCTTCTTGCAAGGCTGTAGAAGCCTTGGTAGGAGTGACATATTTTAGATTAAAATGTCAGGAGTCCCTAGATTAGAGAAGGTACCACCATACTTTGCCTTTTTTTTTTTTACCTAGCAATTTCCCCACTGCCTTTTTCTTTGTATACTGGACACTGTCAGAATCACACACTTCCTTATTTTTAAGCACTCTTGGCTTCAGGACATCTTTATTCTGTTTTAATCAAGATACTTTACCAGATATAATTATGACCTGAAACCCCTATGTGCCTGCTAACAGTTTGAAAAGCAGTATCTACAGTATGTGAGGTTTGGTTTTAGCTTACTATCCTCTCAGTGATTATCAGGCTATTTCACATTTGACCACAATTGCACTAAAATACTTGTATATGCCCCTCCTCATCCCTGAATTGCTTTGCCTTGTCTCACTTTAACTTATCACGGCTATTAATTCTCATTTTTTCCTGCTAGCAGCAACTTAGAGAAATGTTCTTGCATAGCTGCCACCTCTGTTTTCCATTTCCAAAACAGTTCATTTGTTAACCTCAGATTTTTCTGAGCAGTCCCTTGGGAATCCACATTGGCTTTTTTCACTTGTTCTTTTCATATCTTTTTTTTTTTTCAGAGGAATTTTAATCTGTTGCACCCTAAATTTATATTTCTTATTATAATTCTCCAGCTTGTTTGCACACCAAACACTAAGATCCTGTTTTAACTAAGCAATTAAGGATGTGTTTAATTTAATATCCCTGTTCAACAGAACATATATATCAACGGCTGTTCCAAGAGGACAAAAGAGCATGCTGGAAGTTACTGCAAATTTTTAAAACCTCCTATTCTTGAAATCTAATCCTCCAGTACTACTGTAGCACCTTCTGGCTCCTAAGCAGTTGTGGGTTTTTTTCAATTAAAGAAAAGGAAATTTGTAATACTCTGTTGTTTTCATCCTTTCACTTTCATAGGACTTGTTGCCTTCTGGGTTTTTAGGTCACTGCAATATTGGAGTGTCAGGCCATTATGCACTTGAAAAGCAAGAGACCCCTTGTTCAGAGTAAGCTCGATAAAGCAGACTTTTTAGACGTTGAATTTCTGACTGGTAGGATTTCCATTTGTGGAGGAATCTGCAGAAATCAGCTGTGAAGGCTCAAGCTTACATCCCTCCCTCCAGAGTTCAGGCTGAGAGTCTGCACAGAGACCATATGCTTTCAGGCCAGTCTTTAGCTCATCTCTTCAGGTAGGTGACTTTTTACCTTCTTGCAGAAAGTGACACCTACCACACATGCAGAAGCATGTTTCCATGAGATGAAGGAGGCTTCCCATTCCCGTGGTCCCTGGCATACGTTTCCCTTTCTCATCACAAGAGTCAAATGAACCATCCTGGAATAGCAAAAAGTTGTGAAATCAGTAGTACTGTACTGTCGTGGTGAATTTCCATTTTCTCTCCAAGCTTCTAAAACCAGTAATTTTTGCTGTAGCAGCAAATCTTCTTTTTATCCATCAGCTTTGCATTATAAATTAAAGCTGACAAAGATAAAACTTTGCACCTTGAGAACTCTGCAACCCCATAATCAATCAAATGCTGTACTTACAGCTTCACTCACTGTCTCCCAAGAAACAGGTTGTTTTGCTTCTTGGCTAAACTGTTGACTTGGGGTGGAACATGATTTCCAGAGAAAAGGCAGAACAGAGCACAGACCTCTGATTCCTGGCTTGGTGTCCTGTCATTGGCTTAAACAAAGTTTCAGTTTAAATTATTTTGGGTTGCCTTTTTTTTTCCTTTTGATAGGTTTGCCTCACATTTCAGTATTATCTGTTAAAAATACTGTGCAGCTTGATGCTATCACCCACACCCCAACAGCACTCTAGCACTTACTCCCTTTCAAGCAGAAGAGGAATTTTTCTTGGTGTTAATGGAAGTGCAGTCAAGGTCTGTGCGGGATCCCTCTGAGAAGTTCATACCATACGTTGAGGTTAGTTTAAATCAGGTTTGGGGCCTTTTCTTAAACGCAAAAATAAAATATTTTATTAACATAGGAAACGACTCAGAAGAATCTGCAGGCTACAAAGCAAGATAATATGCCTCAGATGGTACAATTACCCAGACAACTGGAAAAACTTGCAATTATACAAATAAGGTATAGCATTGCAATGCTGATAGCAATGTAGGTATTGCTCTCCTAGGGAATAAAGGGTGAGCATGTTGCAATCAGCAGCCAAACTCAGATAACATGATAGCTAGCATATTAAAGAAAGATGCTTAACATTTCTTCTTCATCGCAAAGTAGAGTAGTCATAAATCACAAAATACTGATTCCCCTGGGTATCGCAATTCTATGAGTCTGAAGACAAAGAGTATATCAAGTTTCATTCTCATTATAACCTCTATGTAGTAACCTTGAGGTCAGAGAAAGAGGCGAGAGCCTATAGATCTGTGCCTTCGACGAAGGAGAAGTGATTTTGTTTTCGACTGCTTGGATTTCTTATAAGAAGAATCTGCTGCCTGAGTAATTGGAAGCATTTTGCCTCATAAGGCCAAAATAACAGAAAAATTGGTAATACATTAAGTAATAGGGAGATTATTTTGTAACCACGACTGCTCTTTAAATTTATACACTTTCCCTATCAAATGTTCCCTTCCAAGAACTAATTACTGAGTCATTCTCATCCTGTGTCATTTAAGTACTGTTTGTTTCCATCTTCAGGGGGTTTTGTGTTTGCACAAACTATTCCTGTTTCTTCAGAATAACACACTCTAGCTACTAAAAAAAAAATCCAAAAAACACAGAAGGGACAATTCAAAGCAACCAGAGACCTTACGTCACGAGAGAATCAGCAAACTCTACTAACTGTCTGGCCGTTTATTTGCTAGCATTTACCTAATCATTTCAAAGTACTTTTGAGACAGTAAAGCTTTATAATGTCCCACGGGGGTGATGTTTCAACCTTCTTTCACAGACAGTAAAAATGATACAGAAATAGCTTAGCCCCTGTGCTGTAGGTCATGCGGGCAGTAAGAGAGAGGGGCCATAAAGAAGCTGACAAGGCTGTAATGTTCCAGCCATTAGACAACACCACCTCCTTCTGGAATGAAAAGTCACTAACACAGTTCTCAGATGTGGGGGGTGGCAGGGAGGGAAGTAAAATCATTGAAAATGATGACTAGGAAGCCTTCCCTAAAAACCGGAGAGCGAAAGGTGAATTATGAAATTCACCATATGAATCTCACAGTGTATATTTCTATATTAAAATACAAAAAAAACAGGTGCTTAGATACTGTTGTAACCAATAAAGGGTGACACGTGAAAAAAGCACCTGCACCTTAGCATCTGCATCTCCCAGGAGCTGTGCAAGTACAAAGAGCCTGTGTTTGCACCAAGAAGCTGGGTGGAAAGGCTGCGTTGTGCAGCTTTCGTGGGCTGCTCCATCCTGGGTCTGCAGCCAAGCTGCGTACAGCACTGGCTCGTTTACCTGCTTGCTCATTGGGTTTTGCCACCCATGAGGTACCTCCAGTATCCAGGATACCTCCAGTATCCATGTGCCCAGTATACAGTATCCAGTATACATGTGCCCAGTATCCAGGCTGGGCAGTTTAATGGTAGATATGTTGCTGTTCATATGCCACATGTATAGCCACCCTGTCCATCCGGTGAAGTGCCACATGGCAGGGTTTTTGAGAATACAACTCAGAGACTGCTTCTGAAGTTTCAGCCCTCCAGGGAGAAGACTATCAAGAGTATATTGCATCCTGCACCCGGAATGTATGGAGCCGAGCTCATTACAGTGCTGTAAGGACCACAGCAAATGCTGAACGGAGTCCAAGCCGTTATTGCATAAGAGTCGAGCGCTTTCCTGGCAGTGACTGCAAAGAGTATGAAAATGTTGAAACTGAATTTATTCTCAGTTTCGACATCATCTCTCAGAAAGAGTCGACCAGCAATGGAATTTCAAGGGGGAAAAGCTCCTATAAAACTGATGGCTTTTTACTCTCTCTCTGTCAGCGGATGATTAATTCCTGGTGCTGGAGGTGCATCTGAGTGACTTAGAAAAGAGTTCTGGAAGTCATGAAGAAGTGAGAGAGGTTTCAACCAAAGCTTAATCATTCTATTCCCAGCCCTTGCTCTGTCCAAAGCTCTGCTGATTAGAAGCCAGCAAGAATTTTTCCTTGAAAAAGGCAAATGAAAACATCAAGATAATCTTGCTTCGCAATCTGCGATCTCGCATTAACAAGAAACTAAAGCAAGGCAGATTAAAAGTAGTATTATTTTCTTTTCAAAGTCAGATGCCTGATGTTCAGCACCTAAAACTGTTTTTTGAAATGTGTGTATCTATTCCCAAAGCTAGGGTAAACAGAGCCTCTGAAATGTATGCCGCATAGGCTGACACATTAATTTGGAATCATAAACTTAATCAAGAGTGACCAGAGTGAAAAAACTTTCTCTAAGTGACTCACCAGTGATTACACCTCTGTCCCTCTGCTATGTTCTGAATACAAGAGTATGCAGACCTATATCCCCCACCAACTCCTGGAGGCACAGCAAACTGCACCACTTCTGGAAATACATTCCCCAGCCTAATGCTAACTTGTGGTAGTCACTTTAAAGTGGGTCTCAGCAACCTAGAGCGGAGCAAAGGAGAAAGAAGTCTATCTGAAAATACTTCCTGAGCAATCGTTTGTATCGTACCTTCTAAAAACCTACTGGGCTAGAACTGAGAATACAGAGGTGAAAGCATATAATACTTTATCATTGTTCTCTATAGGTTTAAAAAGTGTTAAGTATACAATATAGATCCAGTATGTATGAATATAGATTATATATAGATATAGATTATAATATAGATAGTATTGTATATTTAAATATTTTTACCATTTTTTATTAAGCTCCCATCCAAGCACCTGGAAATTTGAATTTTTTTATATTTTTTGTTAATCAGTCTTTTTAGCAAGGAGACGAACAGCCACAGCTTTCTTGACAATCAAAACATTCCCAAATACTGATTTATTTTTTCAAAAATTTCACAAATACTTTTGAAAAATCTTCATGATCTCTCTTATTTCTTCCCCAACAAGTGGAAAATTTGTTTCAAGCAGCAATGTCAATACAGACAAAGAAAGTCCTGTTCCAGAGGGAGATATTCAACAGTTTTCGTATGCATTAACCATTCGCTTTCTGCATTGCCCTTCATCCAGTCCATACTTCTGACTTCTGCAGTAGAAAAAGCAGCTGTCCCCCAGAACAAATGGCCTGATGCACCTCTGGAGTATCTCCAGTGAACATGTAGTCTTTACATGGAACATGATTGACACCACTATGAAAAAAAAACAAGCTTGGGACCATGAAATTAAAGACAGTTTAATAATGCAAGCTACCTTTACTCAAGGTAGTAGGTTACACAAGGAGGGCTCATCAAACAAATTTGTACCAGTCTTCATTTCCTTCACCTTGGCTTTTGTGTTGTTATATTTCGTCCCATCCCTGCCACACCACCCGGAAAGTCCATCCATTTTCCCCACGATAATATTTCAGTCCTTCCTGCTGCAGATAACGACTCCCAACTGGTTTCCTCAGCCTGTGCTTTTAGCATGCTGTGACTTCTGGTGACAAAGTTATCAATGGCACAATTAAATGAGAACACTTTCCAGATGGTGCAGGAGGAATGCCACGGCTCTCTTCCTCCAGCTCAACCCTTGCCCTTTCAGGCAGCAGCTCTATGGCCTCTCCTTTAACCTGTTCCTTACCACTTGACAGTCTGCCTACAAATCCCCATCTCCTTTAGGTTATTTCAGTTTCCCACATGGCTCAGTGGCACTGAAGCCCTGCTAGATTACAGCTCTATATTTCACTTCCTTTGAAGAGGAATTATCTTGTCAAAGAGAAATATCAGTTAATCTGGTACAATTCACCTTTGAAAAACTCATTTTGCTTTTATTTTTTCCATTTTCTGCTCGGCTTTCTAACTCCGTTCTTTGCTGTTGCAAATCCTTGCATACTATGAGGTGATACCAATGACCTGCACAGATTATTTTTTCCTTTCCTTAAACAGAGGGTGTTACAGGCATTATCCCCAAGCATAAAGGACTACCTTCGAATTCATGGATTATTAAAAATCCTTTATATGAGACTTGCAATTTCCCCTGCCAGATCTTGGACTATTATGAGATGGACATTGTCCAGCCACTCTTCCATTGCACATTCATTTACACTTCTACAGTTACTCCAGACTACCTCTGCCCCCATAGCCCACCCTACAAAATACAGCCTTATTATAAAAGCAAAGTATCTTTAGTTTGAGGTCATACTTGGACTACCTTTGTCTTCATTCCTCCTTATTTGATTGGGGTGAAGAGGGGATATTTTTTTGACCCTACTTCTAACCAGGGTGAAGAAGTACATTAATTTCAGAAATGGTCTTCTCTCCAGTGACAGATCTCAACACTTGCCTTTAAAGGGTCAGAAAAGACAGCGATGGCACTGTGTTACATGGCAGGAAGCTCCTAATGCTTACAAATACTCAAATTTGAAGTTTCTTTGCCCTGGAATTGCACTGTCTGATATAACAATAATCATCGAAAACCAACATCTGGTCCAGAAGATAAAGGTAAACCATTCTGACATTGATTTCAGTTTCTAACATATTTGTCATTTTGAGTACCTATGTCAGCAAAGACTGACCATCTTACCTTATGTGCTGTTGTGTCCCCACAAGAGCTCCATCCAAGTAGACTAACTCCATCTGGCATTCTTGTGCCTGGGTCAAACTTGATGTTTCTGCAGAGCGCTCCCTTGTCTTCCAGCTCAGCCACAGGACACCCTACACTTCCTGCAACTGGGATAGCCCCAGCCCGCCCATCACCCAGCTGACAAAAGCAAGTGCATACAGCAAACATAGGAAAAGTAAGGAGAGTTTAATCATTACAAACCCCTTTTCCAAGTCTTTCTGTCTTGAATATGTAAGGAAGATCCTCCCTTCCCTGTATCACACTCCTTCTATATTCACCCTACCAAAACCCCAGATCAATCATCATTTAAGCAATATACAAGGAGCAATTTCAATCCACTTAATACATGTAATCAAAAAGCTAACTGCTCAGTATATGTTGGAGTTTGGGAATGTTTATGAAACTGCAACAAAGCTTTCCAGAAAGCACACTGCAGAGTTCTGTTTTGTATTGCCCAAGAAACCAGAGGTTCTTGCCATCAAATTGAGGTCCATTGTTTCAAAGTGTATATTGAACCTGGAAACAATTTCTGTGTTTTTTTCAGAACTGGTGAGCAACCGTTGAGCAGCCAGATTCATGTCTCCTTGTTAATACTGAAAGAGATTTTCACAACGGGTTTGGCCTTCTAAGAACCACCTGCCCCATGATGCCATCTCCTCTCCCAATTCCACATACTAAATTTCATTAAAGAACATCTGAAATGCAGCACGCTTTTTTCCTCACATCACCCCTCTGAGGAAACCTTTGGTTTTAGCTTCCATAAGGATATTATGAAAGATTGAGAGAGCAAGATATCCCCATGACAACCTCTGTAAAAACATTGGTCAAAATGGTCCACTTTTAGCCAGTGTCCGTAATGTTTTATAATTCAAATGGTATGTCTGTGAACTATATTCCCATGAGAGCTCCCTAACCTGGCGGTGGCATGATGATGTTCACGCTGAAGCACAGCTGGCAGCAGACCTTTGCTCCAGGAAGCCCTTGGCACAAGACATGCAGGAATGCTTCTGAGGGCTTTGACAACATACAGTCAAGAGAAATGCCCTCTGGGGCCAGACTGCCCACCCACTTAGTCCTATAATCTATCTGTGATAGTGGCTTGTTCTAAATAAGTGTCTATAAATATGAATGCACCAATATATCTGGCAGAGCTTACTCAATTCCTGTTGTTGCAGAGCACTCTTTTTGGATGGGTAATGCACACTTTTTTATCATGATCCATACCATGACCGAACAAAACAAACTTGGTCAGTTTAATCCCTTGAACTGTCCTCAAAGAGTCTTTTTGGTTACAAACGATGAGCAGGTAGCACCTCTTCATTAGAAGAGGTGCACCCCATTGCCCCTCACCAGCATCTCTCTGGGGGTGCAGGCAGGGTTGCACTACAGGCAGAGGTACAGTTTCAGCTGTCAGTCAGAGATATATCAGTAGGGCCATGAGGCAACCTAACTACAACAGCCACCAGGTATCACAGAAGTATATCCAAATCAAAGCTTTTTTTTTTTTTTTTTTTTTTTTTTTTTTTTTTTTTGTGAAATGCTGGTAACTTCCAGTAAAAGCAGCCAGTTTTTTTGGAGGTAGGTGTTTGGCTGAAAATTAAATGTTTTGTCAAAAAGCAGGTTTAGTGAAGAACACTTGACCAGATCTCCTTCCAATTTCCTGCTCAGAAAAGTCTGTACTGGCCTGCGCTGCCCCTCTTCCTGCCCCTGGACATGCACACTCTGCCAGTAACTTGTGACTTGGAGGGAGTTACCTCTCACACTGCTTTCTAGCTTTGGTCTTTTCAGAAGAGAGGAAAAGAGAGATGGAAAGGGAGATAGTACTCAAAGAAGGAAGACTCCTTAGAAACAACAAATAACGAACACAGACAACTTAGAAGTGAAATGATACTGTCAGATGTTCTCAAAAGTGGCCCACAGTAGAGAGCTGGCTCGTCACACAGAGCTGGCTCTCTCTAGTCACAGCTATTAAACTCTTATGAAGCTAAAATTGCTTGAAATAGTTTCCTGACTTTACTTTCCATGTATGTAGTAACTATCCACACCACAAGGGTGTTTCACAACTGCAAAATGGGAAGAGGATAGATACACGAGACACTTTGTATTAAAATGTGGTCCATGCTATGAAAAACAAATGACAACCCTGGATCTGGCTTAACTGTGAAGTAATTTCAAGTGATAATAAGATACCAGTGATGAATTTGTTAAATCTGGATTACATGTGGAACTCATCTGAAGCATACAGCTGAAAAATAAATACACTCATTTCAAAAGTGATGCAATGTGACGTTTTGTCCATAAGCAACTAGCTGAGGACAGCCTAGCCTGCAATTATATTCTTGCAGACAGAATTTTGGTAATTTTTTTAATGCATGTTAATATTTCTTGTGTACATAATAGTTCAGTAAGACAGCGTTCTCCTCCTCAGTTCAGAGACATCAAAATTCACACTGCCTGGTAAAGCAAAGGGTTTAACAGCCCTAGAAGATACATACACATAGTGTTTTAGTCTTTCAGGTCAAAAGAAAAACAGGTACGTCTGATTTCATATACATCACAATTATTTTGAATTATCACTTCTAATATCAGCATGTTCAGAAAATGGCTAGATCCAATCCTTACTGTAACATGATGTTGATATGTTCATAGCAGGACCAAATAAGTTAATCTTCTGAAGTCTCTTCGAGAACGACACTTCAGTTATTTCATCCTACCAAGTATCTGCTGCCTTCTTCTGAATCAAACTCCAATCTCCCCAGACTGTCCTTCCTAGATTCTGTCTAATCTCTTCTTGAAAGTCCTTAGTGACAGCAATTCGGCTACTTCCCAACAAAGTCTGCTCCAAAATCTAAGCCTTCTGGATATGTCTACAGAGTATCTTTGTTTTCCATCTATTATGCATTTTGTATTTATAGTTCTTTGTAATTTTATTACTGGCATTTATGGACAAGATACTGCAATAATTTATCCCATTCTTATGGACTGATTTCTGTTTATTCGCTGGATAAGGAACTTAGATCTCTAAAAGGAATTTCATTTTTTTCACTTGTAAGCTAGCACCTTACAAATAAGGTGTAGATATTCTGAGCATTGAAGAACTGATGGATCTGGATGTAAGTACCTCTAGTAAGTGAGGCTCATCTACAGATAAATCTGTTTCAGAAGATGGTACAGATTGGGATGAAAACAGGAATAATTCTATGATAACCCTATGGTTAGACAAGACTTTAGGGGCTAAAATAGCCTATCATTTTGCACTGGTTATCTTTCAGAAGAAAACTAGATGCATCATCCTTGTCATCAACAGTGTCATTTACTGTCAGGCTGCTTGCTGACAGTTTTTTTCTAACAGGTTTTGACTTTACATAACTCAAGAACATTTGCCCACTTAACAGAGACTTCACTATACAACAAACAGTTGAATTATGTAAATATTGCCATGTAATATAGATACTGTCAGAAGTCAAAGCATTTTCTATTCCTTGTATTTTGCTCCATTTCCAGAGCACCACTCTTTTTCTTTCCCATACCCTAACACTAAAGTCTGAAGTCCAGGGAACACTGATAAATTATTATCAATAACAGGAGAGACAGATGATGGGTGATTCCAAAGTACTGTCACAATGAAAAAGGAGCATTCTAAAGTGTCAAGGACTGTTTGGAAAAGCTATTTCAGTTTGCCCAATGGAGAAATTGGGAAGCAGGAGGCACATGTTACACTGAAACCTTTCACAACACAACAGCCTAAGGGCAACAAAAAGATTTTGATACTGCTGAGGGTAAGCGGTCTGTGATTCCTACAGTAAAATATTCCATGTCAGGGAAATAACCTCAATCTTTGATCTTTGCATGATTCATATTTTTTCAAGTTCATACTGAAGACAAAACACACAAAAATAACATTATGGTGGGTGTTTAGCTGTAAACACAGGAATGTCTGGTCAAAAACAAGCAGCATTTTTACTCCCTTTCATTTACCTTTGTCTTCCCGCACATAGAGTGACCACTGAGAATTAAATCCCAAATAAGCTTCTGGATAGGTTTTCAGGCTAAATTCTGTTTATTGAGTATTCAAATGGATATGTAATGACCATGGGACCCATCCTAAAATTCTAATGAAAAAGTAACTTTTAAATTTTGAATTGTTTAACTTATAGCAATCATTTTCTCAAGTGTGCTTTTAGGAACTGAAAACTTGACTAAAAGAAATATTTCTATGGGTTTTACAAACTAGGAGATATGTTAACTGTGTTTTAAAATTGTCTTGCCTCTGACAACCATGTTGACAAAAATTTCCCAACCATAGATATTTGACAAGGACATCTACTGTAAATATCTGGTTGTACATTTATAAAGAGCATTATAGAAGACATCTATATGTTGCATCACCACCCTCTGAAAATCTCTGTTTTGGAAACATTAACATTTCTTTCCAAAAAAGGAACAGTCCAAAACAAATTGCAGTTCCAGTCCATATGCTGATAAAGTTTCAGAACAAGCTGATTTAACACTGAAGAGTAAAGGCTGAGGAAAGGCAAACAGTTAAGTCTGACCCCCATATACACCAAGTCTCTTTTATGTTAATTTGGCATTGTAAAAAAAAACCCAAACCAACTAATTTTCTGATGTACACTTTATATTTCCACCCGTACAAAGACAGCTTTACCTTGCCAGAAGAGTGGAAGGCAGCCCTGGAAATTAAAACAAGCCCAGCATATGTATATGAAGTGTAAGTGACCCCTCTCCCTCTCTCTTCTCAGTGGATGTGATGAAGTTTACAAAGAATACCTGTTTTCATAGCAGGAAGCCCACATGCACACTCGTCTTTACATAACTGCTTACATTTCAATTATTACATCATATATAGAGAGAAGACTCAACACCCCCCAGCCCCAGTGAGACTAGAGGGATAAACAACTTTGCATCTTCATTTACAGCAAGTGTGTGTTAAAAACCAGGGCTGGGCTCAGTATTATCCCTGGATCTCTATACATCAGAACTGCAGGCCTGGTTTTGAGTGTCATCACTTTAAAATACTTCATGGCAAAACATCCCAGAAGCTACCAAAAGCAATATGCCTGTACTAAAGACCCCACCAACAGCACGTGGAGATGCTCACTTTTGCTTGAATTTCTTAAGCATTTTCTTACTGTCCCCAGGTCTGCAAGATCTGTAAACTCCTCATGGAGTTCAGAAAGTACTGGGACAGGACCCCTGCCCAAGAAAATGCACAATCCTCCTCAACGGGTGGGATTAATCCCTGAAGACACAATCTCTTGCAGGAGACCTGCTGCAGGGAAGGCTTGGGGTGCCCCATCCACATCGGGGCTCCTTACAGGGCTTCCTTCTGCCACACAGGCACAGGCACAGCGAGGTGGACAGGCTTTGTACATGTCTAATAAGTCAACATTATGATGGGAAAAATTCACCCAATGCCAAGAGCTCTAGCAAGACCGTATAACACTTCATTTCTGTGCTAAAAACTCAACAGGGATTTAAATGAATTAGATCCTTGTGCACCAGCGAAAGTTAACTCTTGCTGAATAAACATGTCTTACCAGTGGGTCAGAATTAGATAGGATGTATTTCTTACAAAGTAGTTCCATTTGAATTTGAATTATATTTGGAGACACATACTGTATCTTCAATTTTTTTTTTTTTCCATAACTTACTGCTTCTTTTTTTGTTTGTTTAATGAGTGCAGCATTTCACCAGGGTCTTCTTTTTCCTCTGTGTAACACAACCAAAGATAACTTCTAAAACCAGAATAAATAAATCAGAACACTCAAAGTCAAGGTTCTCACTCTAGTTTGACTTGAAACAGAGAAAACACATCACAAAGTACAGCAAGTTTGCCAAGTTTCTTTAACGACCCAGAAACTGATTATGAAGTAGTGCATTTTGCCAGTTAGTAAATCTGCCCACATATACGATAGCAAAACAAAATGTTGGAACTCTGTCACTGAGATTTTCTGTTCAGATCCAGTAGCATCATGACTGTAGTGAATCCCAGGCTCAAAAAGCTTCAGTAAGACTGAAGGACTAAAGCCAAATCTCCACCCTGGTGTTTGTGCCTGCCTTCTCTTGCCTGTGTACTTTCATCCATGTCCTTGCATGTGGAAATAATTGTGCTGTTCCATGCTCCTTAACAGTCCAGTGGAGGACAATGCCATGAAAGCTGCTCTCAGATGTATCATCCCCTTTTTTGTTAGCACAAGGCATAGTTGGGACCTGACCCAAAGCCACCTCAAGCCAGTTGATGTCTATCCATTCATTCCCCCGGGCTTTTGACCAGCACAGGTCCCAGTGTAGTATAAAGCACAGCACAATTATTTTCACACGCAAGTACACTGACAAGTGTATACACAAGGAGGAGGCTAGGAAAAGAAATTACATTTGCTACAAAAAACCCATCTTTTTTTTCCAAACTTTTCTTGCTCTCATACTCAAGTGTTGCGTGTCTCCATCATCAGTAAGTATCACCACTTGTGTCCACCAAGGACATGGCCATTCACACGATTTATGGTGCTATTGCTGCAGCTTCCATGTGTCTTCCTGGCAAATTTCTGTATTATTGTATTTCTTTCCTAAAGAAATGTGGTTTTAAGTCAATCAGGGTTTACAAATGTCTCACCAAGTCAAGTGTAGTCCAAGTGGGTGAAAGGCAGTTTTATTTTCCTGCTACAAATTTTCCAGTCACACCTATTTTTATGTTAGCAGGGGAAACCTCCATGATTTAATAACTACGAGCCATTTAACAAACATGAACTCAAACAAGCACTTGTAAAGAAGAAAAACAAATGCTTCACTCTGAAAGGTATGTTTTCCTTTTAAACACTTCTTCCGTTAGAATAGAAACATAAATTTAACTGAATTTTGCCATTTAAAAAAAAGAAAAAAACCCAAAAAGTTATTCCCCTCTCTCCCATCACAGATGGCTAGATGTTGACTCAGTGCAAGGAACTTGGGAGGTTATACAAACATGAACCTAGTTTGACAATCCATTATAACTTGGCTAATGCCCCTCCGTCACCAATAATCAAGGCTCTGCTAGTGCTTTCATTCCTTTCTTATTTTTGCTGAGTACATTGCACTCTGCTCAGCTGAATCACCAGGATTTCTTTTCTTTCAAGAGAGCACTTTCTTTTAAAGCCTCTTAAGGGAAAAATATTTGTTTCTCAAATGGAGCCCTTGAAGGAGTTTGGCTCTTGCAGATGAATTTGCAGAAATATTCATTTTCAGAGTGGTTTCAGGTGTAGTTTTCTCTCTGCTCCCTCCTTTTCAAACAGCAGCACCATGAAGGGAAACAGTGCCCAGGTATAGCACCTAATCTTGTATGCCTACCCCACCCCAGCAATACCCGATTGAAAATCCAAAGCTGAGATTTGATCTTAACAGAGATGCCAAAGTGAGTCTGAGTCTGCCCCATACAAAGTTCCTCAATCCTAGCAGAAAATGTGCAAAAAAAACCCAATCCTGACAAATCTGACTTCCTTATCATCTTCTTTATGGGGGCCTGAAGTATCTGTTTTAAAGTGACAATGTGGGTTTTTTGGTTGGTAGGGGGCACACTGTCAGCCTTTGGGCTCAACTTCTCCAACCATCCAAATTCAGTCTCCCCTGGGAAACCTGGGGATCCCACCCACACACACATTAGCATGGCAAACCAACAGTCCAGACACTGACTCATGAGCTTGTGTGGACCCCTGGCAGTGAAAACCTAACTCCACCTTGGCTTGTTGATACAGGAGTCTCTGAAGAGACTTTGGTGTGGCCACAGGCTTTGCTTGTGCCCTACTCCCATGCAGGAAGAAACTGTGGCTGTGTGAAGGATGGAGCTCCCAGGGACTAGCACCCCAGCACCCATCTTGGCAAAGGAGCCTGACAAGGAACTGACCTGGCACACAAGTCACACACAATGCAGTGGGGACACGAGTCCTGCTTCTATCAGGCAATATATCTCCCCTGGCCTGTCTCCAAAGCATGTCAGACCCATGCATCTGTCAGTGTGCTGCACCACATGCTGGGTTGAGGTAAGTAAATCCTGGCAAGTTTGCATTTCCCTGCAGAGCTTCACTCCTGCAGGCAGGAGCACCTCTCAGGCTGGGTGAAACATAATGAATAGGGCCCTCTGACTTCTCATGGTTGGGGTTTCTTTGATGAAGCAAAGCAGGACTGAATAAATAAACTCATCTTACTCAGCCTCTGTGGGAATCCAAACATTTCGGAAGATTTTGTCATCTGAAGTTGAATACAGAAGTGAGAGTAACATATTGAAAAGATCCTGAGGGAGTAAAGCTTTATTTAAAAGAGAAGTGACTTAGGAGCTCTGTAACTTACTCCTGCCAAAGCCCTCAGACACAGGGTCATAAATCACTTATGTGCTCTCAAGGATTGGGAATTTAGGAGTTTAAAAGGGCTATCTAAGACCTTCATCAGCCAGTAACCTTGAAAAATGTCATATTTGCAAAGGCTTTGAAATCTCATTCCTGATGCCCTCACCGGAGAGACAACCCACTCAAATGCAGTAACTTTAAGGGTAAAATGTCTCTAAAACACAGCCACATAAGTAAAGCCTCTTTCCATCCCTTTTGTCACAGCCACCAAAAGAAGGCACAGCCCCATGAAGGGCCTCTGTGGCACAAGGATGCTCTGGGAAGTGGGTGACAACACTTGGGGTGGAGCTGATGGGATGGTTGGTCACCTCCTGAAGACCAGTGCCACCAGTAGGTACGTGTCAGACACGCTGGCAGGGCTGGGCGCCAGCTCTATGGGGCTGTTGGGAGGACAAGAAAATGTGGTGTGGCTCCACACACCACAGCGTGCTCCTCCTACCTGCTGTGGTGAGCACAGGGACAGCAAGCTCATCCCCCACCAGAAAATAACAGTGAAAAGACTTACCTGCTGAGGCAACGCCAGCATGCCTGCTTCACCTCTGATGCCACAAAGGAGGAAAGGGACTTGTTTTTGATGGTGGGAGCATCCTAAAGCACTTGCAGAGGCAAACAGCCAGGAAGCCAGGAGACACGTGGAGGGAGCCAGCGGAGAACACAGCATGTGTTTAAGTGCTTTACTACATCAGGACCAAAGAGCATCTGCACAGCTGGCCTGCTTCTATCTCACGAAGGGACAAGGAGGAGAAGTCCCCTGCAAAAATAGGAGATATGAAGTAAAGAGCCCGGGGACATAGGCAGAGCCTACAGCCCTCTGTAGCAGAGACAATCTGCATCCAGAGGGATGCTCCTTGGAGCAGCTCACTTCTTCGGGCAGTCACATTGAGTTATTACCATATAGGATCTCTTCTTTCTTTTCCCTTTTGCCATGGGTTTTCTTTTCTTTTTTTTTCCTTTTTTTCTCTCCCCCTAATGTTGTTTATTTCAAGTTTCTCATCTCCACTCTTGAGAGTGGAAAAGCCGATTCCTACATATGTTCTGCAGATTATTGGACCCACCTCCCCCTGCAAGTGTTTCAACAACAATCAGTTGTTTTCTGTGCAGTGAGAGGGATTACAGCCCTGTGGTATCTTTCTGCATTCTTTAAAATCTTCTCTCCTCTCTGGGGAAGAATCTGTTTCTGATGTTAATGTGGTACTACGTGTTGGTAAAGTGTTGTGATCCTGCCTGCTGTCACCACAACATGGTGATGAACTAAGAGTTTAATTTCAGTTTAATTTGCACATGCAGATTAACGAAGGGCATGGAAGGATAAGAGCAACTCTAATATCTCTGCCTCACTCACCTCACTCAAGTGTGTCTCTGGAGACTGTAACTCCTTCAACCTAGTCTTGATACCAAAAAAAAGCAGGAAACTTGAAGATTTAATAGAGTCAATATTATTTTGACTCAGATATTATGGAAGGAGAGAATTTAAGAAAGACCCCTTGGCACCCCTTGGACCCTGCACCTCTAAAGCACCCCATTCTCAGCCCCTTAGAAGAAAGACATGAGGTCAGAAACCATTACAAAGAAAAGGATTGTAGCAGATGCTCTGCAGATCTTGGCAAGTGTCAGTTTAAATTGATTGAAGTGTTACAAACGGAGGACCCGCATTTTGGCTGTAATATATAAAAACTTTGCTAGGCATCGGGAACTTTTCAAAGAGTGCTAATTTATAGATGCTTTTCTAAGGAGGACAAGTGAGTGTATTACTTTTCCTTTAAAGTGCAGCTGCAATAGCAAACCACACACACTCTGTAGGTTTTATAACCTTGCTAATTTTCCCTAAGTCTTGGGAGCTATTGGTGGTAAGTATAAAGGTATTTTCTTTCAACCTAAGGAGAAAAAGAAAACTGAAAACATTAAAAAAAAAAAATGTTTTCAGAGTACAGCTTAGAGCTAAACTAAAGAGATATGACTCTGATCTCCACAGAAGAGCCACTGATGCCAGGGAGACTGGTTTATACCACTTACCCTTGATACAGCTGAAAGAATTGGAGTTTTATTTTTACTCCTATTCACATCAATGGGAAAACTGGGCATATAAAGCATGCAAAGACAAAATGACAACATAAGGGAAATGCCAGCTGAATCAGTAACCTTTTTGGCTCTATGCAGAAAATCTGTAGCCATGAGAACAAAGGTCCTGGGAGGATTGCACTGGATGAGGGAACTTGCATGAAGAGGAATCAGCTCCCAGCTCGGCAACACATTTTCCTGTTTTCACATTCCCGTTTGTAAAACAGGCAGCTATAAAACCAGTACACTGGAATGTACAAGAGGCTTAGATACTGCAGTAGAAGGAGTAAGTGCTGAGATTGAAATTCTCATCTTCTGATGCTATCACCACCTGAAGCACTGACCAGCTGCTTTATTTTATGCCAGCTGTTAAAGCTTTGAATGTTGCTTTTGTCCTACAGAAGGAAATAATGTTTTTCATGGCATCGTGTCAGAAGAGCTCAGCACTGGGGCACCAGTCTACAGTGAAGATGACTTGAGTTCATCTTGCCATTTTACCAGCTTTAGGGGAAAGCTTTTGATTTAAGAGCAGAACTTTGGCCGCAGGTTTGCCTAACTGCCTGTGCAGAAGGAGTGGAAACAACTCTCTCTGCAACTAAAGCATTTACAGGGAACATAAATAAATATCTTTTGCCCAAACTCTAACCACAGTCCAAATTTTTAAACAAAACACTTTATCCTTTCCTTAATAGGAAGGGGCAGGTTGAAAAGAAAGATTATTTGCCTATAGCAGCCCAATAATGGAACTAAAGATTTTTCTCTCTCAGAATTCTCTGGACTTTCATCTTTGCTTGATGGTCTACATGAAAAAAAAATCACTGTCAAACCTCTATGGAGGTCCAAAATGCTGCTCACTTTCCAAAATCACTAGGAGAGCTCACATAATAAAATATTTCCTGGAAAGGCGCTAGAGCATATTAAGTATAGAGAGGTAGCCTTCACTCTCAGTTTCCATACTTTTATGAGCCTGAGTCAGAACTCTAATGTTATTTGAACTATACCTATATTTTGGGTTTAACTTAAAGCATTTCTTCACCTGTCCAACACCTTTTCATTTACTGCAGTATGTTATCCCACCTTATCTCATTAGCTACATTATTTTAGCTGCACTTAGTATGCAGGTGATATTGTCAATTCACTACCTAATCATAAACCCATGTGTCCTCTTATTGGCATTAGAGTTTTTAAAAATACGCACTAATAATACCATCTCAAGATTTATTTTACCAGCTAAAGAGTACATCATTAAATATTTCATTACCGTAATAAAAATGATAATGTATGAATTGAAAATCATAGATTTTTTTGTATCCTAGTCTCATTATTCTCATTTTCATTTTCTTCTATTTATATCCTGATTTACAAGTGTCATGAGAGCTTTCAAACTAAATGGTCTGGAAAAGGGAAAAGGAGTTAAGTAAGTTCATAACAGCACCCAGACATCTGCCAAAATAATTTTTAAACTGTTCCTGACCAGGCTGTAGAAGTACATGGCTAGCTACGCTCACCACCACAAAGGCAATATCATCAGCTTGTTAATTAGCCACAGCACTGAGCAGAGGAAGGAAAGGATGTTCATGTCCAGGAATGAGATTGTGTTGCAACGAAGGAGAAGCAACAGAAAGGAGGACTATACATGGTCTCGTCCTTACAATGAGAAATCGTCCTCTGGCTCACAGAGAAAACATAGCTGAGACACAGGAAACTTTTGGAGACTCTCTGGCTTTTTACCTTGGCTTACTGGTCTGAGCCTGTGGAAGCTGAAAAGCTGCTAGCAGAGGGATTTTCTCAGGGTCTCACAATATTTGGTGAGAGCCCTGTCTTTCTCACCAGTGTTATGAGAAACAGTAGGATGGTTTTTGTAAGCTGGACCAACACCTGGTGTTTTGCTAAGTTCTGTTTATGGTACACTGGAAAAATATTTTGCAATGGGTGTTGTAGGACTTTAGCCAATCACCCTAGGAGATGGGTGATCACTGAACAATCGCCCTATGGGGCTAGGGTATATAAAACCGGGTTAGAAATTAATAAAGTTGCTTCTTGGCTTTCTCTTGCTGAATTTGTGTGTTGCTGCATCTCTCCACTCCCCATATAAACAGCAACATGAACCCAAGAATTTTCAAGCAAGTACAGCATTAAAATTAAGCATAAAAAAAAAAAAATTGGTTATGAACATGCATGATAGAAGTTTAGAGAACTGTCTGGAAGTTACATAGTCATTGACTGAATTCTCAGAAAAATAGTTTTTCCCTTAAACCTTTAAATGGTGGCTACTTCCTTTCTTATATGCTGAACATGAAAGGCTTTCTGAACTTCTATTCCCTCCTTCTGAAACTGAGAGCTGCTGTAGCACACGTCAAATAGATTTCCTAATCTACATCATTCATGTTATATTCAAAAAAGATTAGTTGATAAAAGAGGAATGTGTAACATTGGGTGAGATGGCAAGTAATGAATGTGCTGAATTATTTCATGGAGAACGAGATTTTCTCTGTGTCTCATTGCTGATTTTTCAATCATGATTAACTTATTTAATAGAACTGGCAAAATAATAGGCAAAAGTAAGCCACATCAGCTCCTTTGATTCATTATAGGCCGTACAGAAAAATCACACTTTGCCCCAGCCCTATGAAAAGTGACAGTAAGACTAAGCCACAGTGACTGAATTCATCAAAGCTCACAGTAAAAATAAGAAGTAATTACCTTACAGTGTTAGTTTCAAGTGTGGGTTTTTTCCAAATAGTCTGCAAAGATAGGGCAAATGTTCCTGCTTTTAAAAAAATGTGCAACCATTCTGCCAACTCAGTTCGGTTAAGCAGCAACAGATAGGGCAGTGTCTTCAAGCTCACAGCAGCTATCTTCAGGAGCTGATTTCAGCTCTACTGGACCTTCCTGAGTATGCACTGTGCACTGGAGTACATACCAGAGAAACCAGATGCAGCTGTACACGGCATCACTACCTCCAAACAAGGAAATAAAAAGGACAACCAGCAGGGCTTATCTTCTCCTTCAACCACAGATACATACCTTACAATTAGCATGCCTACGGTTCACGGGAGGGGAAAAAAAATAAGAAAACACAACAAACACAATTCTGCTCCTAAAGGAGTGCTGCTACAGCAGCACCATCATCTCCAGGCTTCAGCAAGTACATTGCCAAAAGCAGACCAAAGTCTCATACCCCAGTCTGCCACCTAGGCACAGTTTTGTCGGAACATGCATGCCAAAGCCTAAGGAAAGTGCAGAAAGTCAAACAACATTTTTTCTGAGGAAGAGTTACGGGCACACTGTGTATGAATACATAGCAGTAATACAGAAATCTATGCATGCATCCTTTATATGTAAACAAAACCAGTACAGATCTTTGTTACCAGTCCAAACCTGCATCCTTTTATGTACATCATCTTCAGCCATGCAGAGAAAGTTCAGCAATTATCCTTGAGTGAGGAAAAACATATGGTTCAGACTCATTCCTTAAACCCAGTGAGGAACAGTGCTCTGCAGTGGTTACTGCACTAGGACTCAGCTGAATCAAAATCTGTATTTGACTTTCCTACTGAGAGATTGTGGGATTCTGATTACTCAATATCGGAAAACAGAAGATATGGATGCCAATTATACACTGAAATGTGTAAGAGCCAAGTGTTACAGCTATTTGTGTGTGGCATGCAATTATTAAATACAATTAATTCCATAACTCTAAACACGTAAACTCCATGAACATTGACTTTCATTAACACAGGGTGGAATTACATTTAATGTCAGGGTATGAAAGTCTCAAAAGAACATTGAATTACTGTAACTTATAGGTCATGCCAGAAGAGAAGAATGTCTTGGTGATGCCTTCTAAATGATACTTCTTCAATTCTTCTTACTGCAACTACTATCTATCACTTGTTGGTTGCTTCAAAGTATGAATGAAATTAAATGAAATTAAATGAAATGAAACCTACACTTAAGCTCATTGGTGTAAAGCATCCTGTATTGTCTGCCACAGAATTACCTATTAGGTCTTGCAATGTTTTGATTATGTATTTAACTCCATACTGAACTACTTAATGACTAAGCAAAAAAGTAAGATATTGTGTAGTATTTTAGTGACAGCTGTCACATAAGTTATGATTGCTCTGCTTCACAGAAACAAATAATCCAGAGCTGAATGTTTCTTCAAGACAAGGTCAGCTGAAGAAACACCTCCTTTAGGAAGAAAGTGGACAATGCCCTCTTTCATCTGCTTCCGAAACTCCAGTCACCTTCTAGCTTGCATGGCAGGAGAAAATACTTCTGAGAAAGGTTTCTGTAGCATAAGAAATGAACGCTGGGAGTCATGGAATTGTTTAAGAGCAAAATAAAAGTGTAGCTATCAAATTCCTCAAAGCCACAGGCTTCAGCTTAGGGCTGGTCAAAAGTCCACCAAAATTAATATGAATATACTGATTTTCTTTAGGATCTGCCTTTCATAACCATTGTGCATGTAATATGAGCACAGACACATTTTGGATTCTGTGGGATATACCCCATTTCTCTTACCATTTCCAGGAAGGATTAGAGATACTACATGATGAATATGATGCACTTAGCTGTGATTTTATTGTCCCTCTGTTTCTGCTGCCTTGTGGAATGTGCAGAGAAGCTGGTTTCTGTGATGAGAAGAGCAATCCAAACTGAGTAGGGAATAGAAGTTAAACAAATGTTATTAAATTCAATGTATATTCACGGGGTTATTTTTTTCTATCTAGTCCCTTGAACATTCTGGTTCAGCAGTCACCCTTAACATGTCATCAGTCTGCTTTTTCAGCAATCCAGACAGAGGACATCACCACTGATGTAACAGTGTATATATCATGTAATTGTTCTTGGACAGTGTACTGTGTAGATTTAGTATACGAGTCTGTACGTGTTATCTGGTTATTACCAAAAAAGACATTAGTCACCATGACAGACACAAAGCACCACTATTCACAGGCTCTGAACGAAGACATCAAATAGACTTATTGCTAATTAGGATGATGACAGCCAGGAACTAAATTTAAAAGCCTCTGTTTATGTCCTGCTTCTTAAAATTATTCATCTCTGTCCCATCCTTTTCCTTCTCACAAATTTGGTAATAAAACATTAGGCAGGCTATTCCACGATTGTCCTAAACAGTTGCTTGTTAACAGGCACATAATAATGATGACAAACGAGAGAGAAGAAAGAGGTCATTAAGCTATTAGAAGCTGAAGGCACACCGATTGAGCACAGCCAGCATTCAGCCAGCTTTAGCTTGCTTTCCTAAGCCAGGAACACAAAATGATACGGAGCAGAAAATGTAAATCATCAATGATGTAATAGTGAACTGTGAGATACCTTGGAAGGGCTTAAGCATACACAAGCATTTTCTTGACAAAAAAGCTTCGATGACCTATCCTGACATATGAATGCCTCCTTACTTTCTTCATGGCTTTCCAGAACACATTAACCCTCTGTATTATTTAACAGTACGTAGGCCCTCATGCTTCTGTCTGAAAAGATGAAGTGATATTTTCCTGCATGTGGCTGCACAGATAGCAGGTTTTGACTCATAGAGAGAGCATGGGACTGAATACTAAGAAATAGGGGGGGGTAGGTTCTACTTTTTACATAACTTGTAAGAAACACTCAGCTATACTACCAGTGAATTCTTGCTGGTGTTGGTAGAGGAAAAATGTAAAAAAAAAAAAGAAAAAGGAAAAATGAAAAAAAAAAAGAAATGCTTCCAGAGTGATTTGTCATGGGAACCTGGTAAAAACTTGTGCAAGAAATATGCCTAGCAGAGTATAAAATTACACTAGATGATTTATCTTTGGCTTGCTGAAATAAGCATGAAGATGACAAGAAACTTGACGCATCCATAATGGAAGCTGCAGGCACAGACCAAGCAGCAAGGGACAGCTTGCTGGGAGATATGAATGACCAAGAGCAGACATGGGCAAAGCTGCTGAAAAAACCAGATAGTATCAAGAGGCAAAGAGCAAACCCAGAGAAACAGCTGAGGTGAACCTCTTTCCAGAGATAACCCTTTGCTTGTCTTGTTGAGTAGATGGTGATGATTAATTTTTTTTTTTTTTTTAAAGGCTTTATTGTGCAAAATTTGGAATGTTAATTTCTTTCCCATTTTCTGAAGTTTGAGGTTTGTGTTTGTCAAACCATACATTGAAAGAATCTTTTCTCAAAAGTGGTTACAGTTGGTTTGATAACATGCTTTGAATATATTTCAATAACCATATCAGAACAAACTATCCCTGACATTTTCAGGAGGCAAAGTGTTGGAAAAGCCCAGCTTTTCCCACAAGTATTGTTTTGCTCTGAAAGAAGACCACGCTGGAATGCAAACATAGTTCTTATCAAGCTTCAGAGCACCCATCTGATAATTCTGGGGGGTTCGCTATTATTTGAGAAGGCGATTCATTAGCAGAGGAAAGATCTACTCCAGCATAAGTAATTTGCAGCAGCAACTTTCTTACCTTGATTAACAGTTGACAGGAGGGAGTTGGAGGAGAAAAGTGACCTCTTCAGTGTTTTTGACCAAAGACAGCACTTGTGTGGAAATAAATGGCTTGTTGTAAGTGTATCATCTTATAATAGGTAGGTTTTCCCCATTTCTCCTCATGTGGAAATTTGCCTTTTTGACCTGACTGCATTTTGCACAATTCTTTTGCTTTCTTTCAGTGGCTGGGTAAAAAGAAAGAGTTACAAGCTAACTGCAAATATAATTCCATTAACGTTATTTTTACAAGTCAATACTGAATTAACTGTAGGCTGACAAAAAGACATAACAGAAGAAAAAGAATTTCTCTGCCCTAAGTTAACTTAATATATAATTAAAACAATATAGTGAGAAAGAAACAGTGCTTTACAATGAAATCATTCAAATAGTTAAAATAACAATACATAAATTTCGGCACGAAGAAACTAAAAACCTTCACAAGTAATCTGGGACCCAAGCTATGAGTACAGGGCAGATAAGTGAGAATATCCACCACAAGGACATTAATAACAAGGGAAGTTGGGTTTTAAAAGAGCCACAAGAATAAAAACATGAATAGCTCTTAATGCTTCTCATAGCAATGAAACAGCCACTTAAATGGAAAATGAAGATGTAAAAAACAAATGGAGTGTAACTTTGATTAAGGATTTGTTTTTCAAAGGCATTCATCTGTGTTACATGACTGGTAGACTTCAGTCCCTGTAGTGCAACATGTTCACATTCAAGCTCAGATTTTAGGGAGTACATGATGTTTTGATTGGAAACTGTATATAAAGAGACTCCTTCAGACAATAACCAAAATAAAGACATTGACATGAGGAATTCAGCTGTGGTTTCATATGCAGCCCAGGCAGTTTGGCAGCTAGCTGACCAAGGCAGGGCTGCTGTTCTGCGAAATTTCCCTGCTGCCCCAGACCCAGTCTTGCCCCCAAGCCAGGCTGCCCTGCTGCTCCTTTCCTCCACTGCCATGACTCACCAGAAGACAAAAAAACAACACAAGACTTCTACTTCGGGTTTATTTTTTTTCATTTTCCCTATTTTTTTTACCATTCTTGTAAGTTAAATCAGCTCACAGGGAGGTCCAGCAAGTAGCAGATGTGGCACAAGGGGAGCACATAGCATGGAGGAGGTGCTGGGGAAGATGTTCCTGCTCCCTAGGTTGACTCTGAGCTCTGGCCACTGAGGGTCCCACTGACTCCAGCAAGCACTTGACTGATCCCACATTTGGGGTGGGTAGGGGAATACACTTGTCTGTGAAGACCATCTTCACTCTACATGTGCTGGTGCATGCCTACATAGGTAACTACCTGGCAGCCAGTCTCCACTGTATGCCTTCGTTAGGGAGCAATGGAGCTTGTACCAAATTTGTCATAAGGAATAATCTATGGAAAATAACAACAAGACTCATATCCTTCTCTTGACCACATTATTTACCTAGAAGACCGATCCTGTCAGTCTTTTGGGTTGTTCCCTGGTTGTCCACATGGCCAGGTAAAGACTTTTAAAGCAACCAGACTCCTACTGCACCTCAATTAGGTGAGAGAAGCCCCACTGAAACCAGAATCCATCCTTCGTTTCATGGAGAATTTCAAGCTGCAGAAAGTTAATTATGGACAGCAGCAAGGTGAGAATGAACAGCAGTGGCAGCCGTCAAAATAAGAGCTGCCCTGGATTTATAAACAGGTTCTGTACTCAATTAATGCTCTTGCCTTTGGCATGCAGAACAAGTTTGCTCAACAGCTGAAAAAGACCGAGTAATACAAAGCTGTACACTGCAGCACTTTAATGATTTTCTTTCACATTGAACTGAGGACCTAATTAGCTATGTTAGCGTAGAACTAATGGCACATTTGTTATAATGGCTGTTTCTTTCCTAAATGTTTTACATAAGGCTCACAAGTTTGATATCACAGTATGCCAAAAAAAAAGTGAGAAATGCTCTCCCTGCTTTTGAGAAAGCTTGGTCTAATTAAGTTGTTCAGTTTTCTGCCTTGGTGCTGAACTGGAAGACTTTCTCTTGGTTAGAACAAAAGATACCAGAAGTATCCATTCCTCTGGTTTTGAAAGTGCTCAGGAGCAAATATGTTCTAACCACTGACTTGTAACATCAAAGTAGTAGTGACTGTACTTCGGATAGATGTCCTGTAGTTGTTTGTAAAGCTGAGGATACTAAACAAGATATAAAAGGATCCATTGGTTTAAATAAACACGGGTCTGGAAAAGGGGAAACTTTATGAAAATAATGATGTATATTAACTATATCAGTAATTACATAGTATAGACACTAATGTTCAAGGCCTCTTTCCCTTATTTTGCTTTGTCAGGTATTTAAGCCACCAAGACAGCAACTAACAAAATCAGCTTCCACTCCTGCTTGCTCCATCAAAGATTTACACAAATATTTTCTGCTTTTAAGAAAATGCCTGCCTATGGCAGCTCTTTCACAGGTCCCTGCAGTCAGGGAGGGCAAAGATGTGACAATGAATGCATAGCACATGCCTAGCCCAAAGCTTCTGCGTGGCCACATTTAACTAATCACAGTAGTCAACTCTAATGACAAAATCATCCAAAGACTTTCAGCAATGTGCTGGTGTTATTATAGCAAGAGGACACACTGCTGTAGATCATGCAACACTCAACAAATATTAATGTAAACTTCACACACACACACACCCCATGAGCCCCTCTTTGCATATGGCTATGAAGTTGAGAGGGGATGAAATGCTTCAGGCACAGAAAGAGCTTGGCTGAGCCAAGAAGAGTCTACACATTAGGCCACCGTTTGATTTGTTGACATCCCAAGCTGTTTTTTAAAATCACATAGAATCATTCTTAGAAGAGACCTTCAAGATCATGAAGTCCAAACGTTAACTCAGTACTGCTAGACCACTACTAAATCACACAGCTAAGTGCCACATCTACATGTCTTTTAAATACCTCTAGGGATGGTGGCATCACCACTTGCATGTGCAGCCTGTTCCAGTGCTTTACAACTGTTTCTGTGAAGACATGTTTTCTAATATCCACCTAAACTCCCCCTGGTGCAACTTGAGTCCGTTTCTTCACATCCTATGGCTTGCTACTTGGGGAAAGAGACAAACCCCCACCTCACTACAGCCTCCTTTCACGTACATCACCCCTGAGCCTCCTCTTCTCCAGGCTGAACAACCCCAGTTCTCTCAGCCAGTCCTCGTAAGACATGTTCTCTAGACCCTTCACCAGCTTTGTTGGTCTTCTCCGGACACACTCCATCACCTCAATGTCCTTCCTGGAGTGAGTGGCTCAAAACTGAACACAGTATTCAAGGTGAGTCCTCACCAGTGCCAAGTACAGGCGTATAATAACTTCTGTGGTCTTGCTGGTCACACTGTTTCTTGACACAGGCCAAGATGCTGTTGGCCACCTTGGCCACCTGGGCTCACTGCTGGCTCATGTTCAGCCAGCTGTCAGTGAACACCCCCAGGTCCTTTTCTGCCAGGCAGCTCTCCAGCCACTCTTCCCCAAGCCTGTAGCACTGCAGGGGGTTGTTGTGACCCAAGTGTAGGACCCGGCCCTTGGCCTTATTGAACTTCATACCATTGACCTTGGCCCATCAATCCAGCCTGTCCAGATCCCCCTGTAGAGCCTTTCTATCCTCAAGATCAACACAGATTGCCTAACTTGGTGCCATCTGCAACTTACTGATCAGTCCAGACCATTAATAAAGATATTAATCCACATAACCAGGTAAAATTGCTGATGATATCTGAGTATACCTGTGGTGTGAGCAGCAAGCACAGCTCCTGCATTCAGCACCGATTTTCAGCTGAGTAGGTCAAAAACCAACCAAATGAAAATTGATTGTTGGCAATTTTTTAAAGTGAATTAATACCTCTTTGAGAAAAGAGGTGCAAACACCTTCCATAATGATTGAACCTTTGTTCTCTGCTTTAATGTAAAGCGCATAAGCCCTCCTTCATGCATGGACTGCAACCTAGAACCATCTCCACACGTGCACTCATGTTTTCACAGCTGAATGCCCTAGATGCTTAGTATTGAGTCATACACACTTGTGACACCACAGTCCCTTCAAGGCAATATGATTTATTTTACATGACCTGACACAGCTTCCAGAGAAGGGGCTGCAGATCACCCTCCCCATGCTATGCCCCACCAACCCTTTTCCCCTGTGACTACAGCTTCATTCAGCTTTAAGGCACATTGGCTTCCTTCCTGAATGCTCCTTTGAACATGCAATGTGATAGACATGCTGAAAAACACCTCCTAGACTGAGTGCCTCAAGAGAAAAAAGCCTTGTCTGGATATTGCATGGGACAAGGCATGAAGAGATGCTAAACTGCTCACTCAGAGACGTACAGCAGAAGAGCTTCATGCTCTGAGCTGTAGCCCAGCTCCCAGTGCCACAGAGATGCAGAAACCTGAGCAGGCATCTTGAGTCCCTGACTTTGGCCTCAAGCATTGGCATTAGGTTCTGGGCCTTTAAAAGCAGTATTTTTGAACATAAATATACAGATAGATTTTTTTTTTTTTAATCAAGATATAAGTTTTCCTCAGAATGGTTACTTTGTTCTTTTATTATCTGTACATGAACTATGCAGGGCATTTGTTTAGGATCTGTAAAAATCTGTTTCCCATAAGCAGCTTGGCATTCTGTCTTTATTAGCTACATTTGTAGAGAAAACATTGTACTATCAAAAAGAATCATTATTATTTTTACTTTATCATACCAGGTGATTACAACTGAGATAATTAGAGGTTAATTTGAGAGGAACCTAAGGGGAAGTAGAAGCAGAGTTAGAAATTAATCAGAGTGTGCCCCTATTTAAATAAGGAGCGCAGAGAGATGGCTTTCTAGCAGATTTTTGCAACTCAAACAGCTTTCCTTGAAGGGCATATGAAAGAAAAAAAGTATAGGAAGAAAGAGAGAAGAAAGGACTGGTGAGCACAGTGTGGGGAAGAGTATGTTTGACCTATTGGGCTGGAGTCACCTTCCATGTGCATGAGGATCCTGGCTCAAACAGTGCTGCTTTCTCCCTCCCAAAAACCAAGTGTGAGCCCAGCCTTGGGAAAAGCAGCCCCTGAGCAACCCCATGCAGAGCACGTGGGAAAGAAGCTTTGCCCACCAGTGCTTCCAGGTGGGAGCCAGGGGCAGAGCTCTCTGAGGAGGAGCAGAAGGAGATACCTCACCCTTTGACTGCAAGAATGAATTGAAGCCATAGCAGCAGAAGAAAAAAATCCAGCTCTGCTATTAGGGGAAAGTGATAAGTCCATGGTGCAGAATCTGAACCAGAGCAATGGCTGCTGTAGAGCAGACTGTGTCCTGCAAGCTTTTTCTAGAGTAGGCACCTCTGAGGACAGTGCAGGAAGGAGCAGGAGCAACCTTTCCCGAGCTCCCTCACTGACTATGTCCAGAGAGCGTGCCTTACTGAAGGAAACTTCCACCACCACCCCTCTGGAGGGAAATGGGGAGACATCAGCCCATGCTATACTGTGCTGCTGTGCTGCCTCCAGTATCCTTGCTGGCTCAAGCATCTCCTCATAGCTCTGTGTTACAGTGCACACATGTACATACTCCTTTGCTTAGCCCAGCATAGCCCACCACAAACATCCAGCCATGGCAGCTCCTGTGGCACTGCTGAAGTTTGTCTGCCCTGCTGTGAAATACAGCAGGGACTAACCCCTAGCATTCTTGCTTGCTGTTGAGCAGATCCCTTAGAAAAGCTTGTTGCTGGCCTTTACAGTGAAGTCCCTCTACCTCTGCAGGGACTTTGAGCCCATGGAGGAGAGGAGGGCTCTACAGACATAGAAAGCATCACAAGCTGGGTTTCACAAGGAACAGAGGATGCAAGACTATTTTTTCTGCCAAACTGTACATTAGGAAATGCTTGGTGGTATATGTTTTTAGCACCACGTCCCTCTCAGAAAATGCTCCTATGGGGTTGTTTCCTTTGCCAGAATACCATAAAATGGGTTGGGGTGTGAAATAAGTTATTACCAATAAAAGCACTCTTATAATAGGATAAGAGAAATTTATGGCAGGGCTTTGGCTTGTATGGCAGTAGGGATAAGAGAAGGATTACAACGGAAAAACCAGTGTTTGCTACACCTGACAAGTGAATAAGGCAGCTGCTCTTGGCTCCTGTACACTTCCTCTGATAGTGTTTCACTGGGTTTGGGTCTGTAGGAGTATTAGTGCTCCAGTTAAGGAAGGGTGAACCCTGCCCAGCTGTCCATCATCCCAGACTGTGCCACAGGAGCAGCACATTCATTGTAGACGTTTTGGGTATTCTCCCACTTACTGACCAAAGTTCATTGAAAGACAGGATGTCCTCATTTCCATTGCAAACTGATTCAGAAAATAGACTTCAGGAAGGTGGGAACCAGTGACTCTTTCCTTCCAGACCCAAGCCCTAGAAAATTCCTTTCTTCACAAGAAAGCCTTCCCATGCACATCTGCTGTGTACGGGTGATGCAGGATTTTGCTGACTTGCTTGATTTACCTAAAGACAAAAAGAACGAGGGCACAAACTGACACATGAGTGCTAGACACACTGAGGTCTGGCAACTGCCCCATCGCAGCTTTCCTGCTTCCTGTTTAATAGGCCCTTTAGGGAACTTTATTGCTGATATATGCTAGGAAATTACTCATATAATTGAAACATCAGTGTAATACTGTTTGCCCAGTAAAACTTTTACTTCAAGAATTTCTGGATGCAATTATCCCTTGTGACTAATAAAAACAATGGCTTAATTGCAAATACATGGTTAGAATTGTCATTTTATGTTTAAGCATAAAATGCCTGTTGTCTCAGCATTTCAGATCAAATGGACTGTCCTTCCTGGGAGCAGTCAGGGGAATTCAAGGAGTAGAAACAGGGTAGGAATGATGGGAGCTAATTATACTTTCCCTGGAAATTTTGCTGAGTAAGTGTTTCAGACCCAACATATCATTATAGTCTTGATATGCTCCTAAGAGAATCTTAAATTCATCTGCACCCCCAGGCAGCTTCAAACTCACCAGCGATGCAAGCAGTGAGCCTCCACCAGACACAGGTTCCTTGCCACCATCCCTATCCCCAATCCCCATGTAGAATCCTCAGCAGGAGCAGGGTCATATACGTGACCATGGGAGATGGTCAGGATTTGTCCCCTGGTTTCCAGAAGAGAATAAGGAAAAAAAAAAAAAAAAAAGGGCAAAACTACTCTGGACATTTTTATTTTGCAAATTTTCGGGGTCTACATACACAGAGATGTGAAAACAAAGAGGAAGAGGGAAGTCAATATTGGGTTTTGAATTCCTATAAAATGCCCAAATTGCTCCTTTTAAATACTTGTATTACACTAAAAAGCAAAAAACTGTTTAAGAGTCCCACATTCTGCGACATAAGAGCTACTGTCAAAACATGCTTGAGGCTCAGTAGTTTTCAAACCTGGCAGAATCCAATCTGTACAACTTCATTAGAAAGTAGTCATAAGGTAAAAGTTCTTTTCAAAATACTGTTAAACAACTAACACTCAAACAATCCCAGGAAGTGGCCTAAAAAATGGAAAGGTCAGGTACTCAGCTGTTAGCATTGAATGTGAGAGTCCTGAGCTCAAAGAGAACAAACCATGTCCCTCTGTCCCCCTCTAGATGAGAGGATTCAATATGAAAAACATAATGTCCACATTCACTGAAGGGAAAGAGAATTCCCATGTTATATCATAAAAATGTTTATTTTTTTATTAATTGAGAGAGTTTAAATATCATTCATTAAGATGGAAAAAAATATATATATAAATGGAAAATCAAACTACAGACTTCTAAATAAAATATCTGGTTTGAACTCCCTGTGAGATCATTGACACACACCTGACATACAAGGATGTTCTTTCCTTAAAACAAGCCAAGGCAAAGCTAGATTACCTAGGAACCACAGGAAAACTTAGATCCCAATTCTCAGGCTCACTCACAAATCGTTCCTATCTTTGCAAGGGAAGAAAGTCTCCTAGCTCTGAACACCACAAATTCATAGGAAGCCCAAATACCTCTGAACTTTGCAGCTGATGCTTTCCTTTAATCTATCCTGCAGTGCCTCCAGTTTGGGTTTTGAATGATTTACTACCAATACAGCTTAACTGTAGTACATTAAAATCGACATGTTGCCATGTATTGGAACAATTTTGGCCTTTCATTAGTCTTCAGACAACATCACTGTAAGCGTTGGCACCAGCTTCAGCATCAGCAGAATGCACATTTTGATACATACTCTAAATTAAATATGTATGAGAGCCTGAGAACCACAATGACAATTACTGCACCTTGGAACGAGACTTGGAATATTTTGTCTGGCAGGGTTCAAAAGACTTTTTCAGCTGGGAGCAGCTGCAGCTTGGTTAGCGCAAGAATGGATTGATTGCAATTCATAACTTGGAATATGGATTAATGCAATATTCATGGAAAACTGCGTGTGCAGAGCTCCATATGGCCAGTAGAACTCTGAAAGCATTTTGCTTCAGGGAAGAATCATGTCATCAGAATGCATTTGCCTTTACTGTGTCCAAGTTAGGAAGGAAGGAAGCTATTTCCCTTGCCTTGCTGGAATGCAGGCTGTGGACTCTAAAATTCCCTTCACCCCTACTCAAGGAGGCTGGAACAGCCCTTCTGGTTCCCAAAGCCGAGTGTGGAATTTGACTGCCTCCTTATTTGTGCCCTGCAGATTACATGATGCATTTCCCATCTAGAATATCCTCGCAGATCCCCAGAGATGGCTCTTGAGACCCGACTTGCCATCAATATAGACAACAATCAGGACCTATCCACAGTCCAGGTGGATTCTCAACAGTAAAAGGGCCATGGCACATCAAACACACTTGGTAGCTGTGTACAGTATGAATAAACACCCTGGTGACTGAAACAGTCATACATACTCAGACAGGCTGGGGCAGATGAGATGAATGCAAAGAGAGCAGGCAGACTGCAGCACTCAGAGTTTTCGATCAAAGGCTGATTAGGGAACTGCAACCTCTCTTACCAGTACCTGAGTACCAGGGGGAGGCCAGCCAAACTCCCACACTATGTTATTTGGCACCTGCTTTCTTGTTTCTCTGGTGCCGTTGAACACCTTAAAGTCAAGGCTGAACAGTATATCTGGCAGATCTCTGTTGGAGAGACAAAACATAGGGGACTAAAAAAAAAGATGTGATTCCAAATCACACTCCTAGCTGGGTCACCATTCTTCACATGGCTTTGTTTCCAAGCATTTCAGGAAAATATTTTGAAAAAAAAGGTTTTGTCCTAGATCACAGAATGGCTAAGCTTGGAAGAGACCTCTGGAGGTCATCTTGTCCAGATGTTCCAGTCACTCCATCTTCATGGCCTTTTGCTGGACTCTCTTCAGTGTGTCCATATCATTCTTGTATAAGGGAACCTAGAACTGGACACAGCACTCCAGGTGTGGCTTCACCAGTGCTAAGAGAGGGGAAAGATCACCTCCCTTGACTGCTGGTAATACCTTTACTAATGCAGTCTAGGGAACCATTCACCTTCTTCATCACAAACACACATTGTTGGCTCCACAGGTCCTTCTGGGACAGGCTCCTTTCCATGTGAATGGCCCCCATCAGTACCTGCTGGGGTTATTCCTCCCCAGCTGCGGGTATTTGCACCTCCCATGGCTCAACTTCATGAGTCCCTAGATAAAATATGCTGTGTAAAGATGATACTTTTGGAATGAGTAACCTTCTTTCCTCCTTTACTTTGCAAATTTGGATCACTGTGGTAGGCTTCCTGCACAGAAATCACTCTCCTTCCAATAGTGTGAAATACTGCAGCAGCACTAACACATTACCGATGAATTTGACATTTGAAGTAAATAATATTCTTCTGAAACAAAAGGATGACCTTGAAAGAAAGGCAGAGTGGAATTACCTGAGTTTGAATTGAGCCAAGATACTAGAGCATGACACAGGTTACCACCCTTACCCTGGGGAGGTCACAATTAGTTAGAACAATTGGGAATGCCTTTGGAAGATAAGCTTTGACCAGCAGAGACCACCTCCCGCTGCAGCTCACTCCGTGCTTGCACATGCACAAGCCAGGAATCTCAGCCCTTCCAAGAGACCTTGGCCACAAAGACAAAGGAGCATGACAAGAGAAAAAGCAAGTTCCTAACAGCAGCAGGGAGACACCCAATCCACTTCCCAGGCACATATGTGTGGGGAGATAGTTAAGCAAACCACAGTCTATTTGAAAATGAGGTCTAGTTCCCATTGTTTCATTTCCTTAAGGAGGATTGTGCTAAACACACTTTGAAAGACTTATTACAGGCATTATACCACCCAATGTGCAATTGCTTTTAATAACTTGACTTCCCTTTGCATTTCTTTTCCCTGAATTGGTTTTACTGGGCGCGTGGTGCACCTTCACACCTCTCCCTGGTGTCAATCTCTTCCTATTTTTCTATCATTTCTGTATTTTTTGATGAAGTGCTAGCACGTTGGACCCAGCTGTTCCAGAAGGGGTTGTGATCTCAAATAGAAGTTCCCAGTAAAACCACAGTGTAGCTCAGGAAAACAGTGAATGCTTGAAGCATCTCATGCAACTCACTAGAAACCACACTGGCCATTACATGGAGGAAGCTGCAATTATTGCATGCTGTCATCTGCCTCCTGTGAGCTTGGAGGAGTGTTGCTCGAGGTGAAACAACATCAGTGAAAGATCTCCTACCAGTTTCAAAGGGTCAGCAATCCAGCTCTAGGTGTTCTGTGCTCAAGGTTGATGCTCGGTTGAAGTTCTTTCCAAAGGTTAAAAGTGGTTTGCAGGGAAAAATAAACCTCAAATTTTAGGACTCCAGTTTCTCCTCAGTGTTTAAGAGCTGTGTATTTGCAGCTTTCACAGAATAGCAAATCTTCAGCCAATTTTCATGCGATGCTCCTGAAAACACACTTCTAGCCTATTTGTTTTTCAGCAACATCCCTGGCTGGTAGAGGCTGTGATAACTTGTTACAGCACTCTATTGTGCTCTTTAAGTTGATTATTTTCATTGCTACAGCACTTTATTGTGTTGATTGTTTTCCTTGCATCGTCCTCTAAGGCATACTGAAATGATCTAGGATCTGACAGACCTGATTTTGGGGAAACAAAATGATCAGACTAGATGCTAAAGTGCATTCCAGTTCATGCTTCTTCTCATGCTTCGCATGGCATTGTTTCAAAGCATTTTGAAAAACTCGGGTTTCTCCTAGATCCATGGATTAACGGATATTGTGCCTTATCCTCTCAGGACTACTCTACAATTACAAGCATTGCCTCATGTGGGAATATTTCACAAATAAATAATCAAGCTTTCTAGAAGGCAAAGGCAAAGCCATCATCACCATCACTGCTTTTTTAACAATACATTAGAGAGTCTGTGTGTTGTCTTCTTAAGGTCATTTTCCCCGCATCAGGCAATTCTTCCTCCGGGACCTCCCATGGGTTTCTGCACACTGCACCTTCTGACAGCTTCCCTCTCCTCACAGCTTGAGAGCTCTTCACATGGATCAAGGCTGTGTGAGGTTGTAGCAGAAGACTCAGAGTGGTAGAAAAAGAGCTGGAGACTTCTGGGAGCTACAGAGTGAGACTGTACATCCGATATCCACCTGCAGACAGGGAGTGAGGAAAAACTGCACTTTCTTCAAATGCCCAAGCCACTATTCCGTTGTCAAAGGCATATGGAGAGCTTTCCTCCAGGGTTCAGAAAGCTAAAGGTCACCTAGAAGCACCAGTTTCACCCTCAACAACAACCTGAAGCATGTTTTTTCTCTCCCTCTTTCTCTACCATCCAGAAATTCAGCCAAATGAAAAGCAAAGCCTTCCCTCCAGGAAAACCAAACAAAAGCCATGTGTCTTGAACCCTCATTGTCTCCAGACAGGCACAGGGAGTTTGCCAGAGCAAACAAGTTCCAGAGTCAAAGGATTTCCGCTGAGAACTCTCTGCAACCAGTCCTCCTCGGCCCGGCCCCGCTATTCCCAGACAGCTCTCACTGCTCAAACCACGGCAAAGAGGCCTCCCATTACAATGACACATTTGACAGCTTTGCCAAGAGTGCTTGGTGAGGTGCCAAAGAAAGAAGCAGTGTGCTTTCCTAAAAAAAAAAAAAACCAGGCGCAATGAGGAGGAATACTTGAAATGCTCCTTCTAGTAAACCTGAACAGCCAAGCACCCGTGCAGAGAAGTGCTTGGGTTGTTATCCCAAGGGAAAGCAGAGAACAGGGACCACTGAGCTTCTCCCTCTCCAGAACCTGGCCTCCCATTCTCAATGGTGTTCAAGGCACGTGCATTGAAGAGTGACCATGTCTTTCGGTGCTTGGGCTCACTTTAAAGACATTCTCACCTGCTAAATTTCGAACTAACTAACACCCTGCATTTACCTTGCCTCAGTCAGGAGTACTTTTGAGTCCTGGTGCCCAAGACAGAACTATCACTACGTCTTCTTGTTACCCAAGCAAAAGCCCTAGGCCTTGCTCCAGCTGCTCCCATGGTCAGGAGTGCCACAGCCATCACAGCCCATATGGAAAAGCACTGTGAAAAAATATGGAGATGGTTCAGAGGTCACATAATATTTGGGCAGCATCATCAGGGAGTTTGCCACTATGTTGAATGACACACAAAATAGCCATTTGTCTCCAAAGCAGGTGTCACCCCAAAATGCCAACCCTGAGTAAGGGCACAAGGATTCAAAGTAATTGTAATTTTGTGTCTCTAGACAGACAGAAGCCACAGCCCTGCCCAGGTTTTCTTGCTGCAGGGAAAATCCTGAGGAGGAGTAAATGCTGTTACAGTCCCTGGAGCACTTCTTCCCATGCCCCACAGTAAAAGGACACTTTCCAGAGGCAGACTTTTAAGGGGCTTATGTGGAGCGAAGTGGAACAAACACCCATCCATATGTGTATGGGTGTGTGGAATATGCGTATGAAATCTGTACATCATAAGGTCTCTGGAATATTTATCTGAGGCATCACTCTACTTCTAAACCTGTGTCTTGTAGAAAGGTTTTAATAGCATGACATAATCTAAGGCATGTACCGACTCCATTTTTAAGACAGTTGACTTCTGTCTGGTTTACACAACTCCCTCTGATTTTACATCAAGTCAAGAATAATGGAAGGCTCTTCTTCCACTGCTTTTATGTGCCATATCCTTTCTTTCTGTTTCTTCTTTAAAACACATTGGTTTTTCTATTTAATGCAGGATTGCGCATCCAGACCCTAGCAGATGGATTGCATAATTGAACATTATATTCCACTCGAGAGACACACCATAAAATTAATATTTGAACCATATTCTTGCTGATCCAAGGGAAGAGAGCAAAATAACAGAAAGAAAATATTCTAAAGCAATTTGTGGCCTATCTACATAATACTTTCCAGACATTAGCATAGTAAGAGAAAGACTTACCATTAATAAAAGGTGTTGTTGTTTACCATTAATAAATTCACAAGCAGCATTATACTGTGCTAGATTGTTTGGGGTAATTTTGCAGTTAAGGAGTCAGAGTGAACAGGGTTTGGGGTGATGGAGAGAAAAAAAAAAAAAAGAGAAAAGACTAGATTTCAAGCAACACGCAGACACAACTGTGCAGCGGGGAAACAGAGCAAGGGACTGCTAGAGATCAAACATTGCAGATGGGACCACAGTAGGGTCAGAGTTTCACAGCATGAAGATGCTGGCTTCATGAAAGGCATTTGAAATGCTTAGGGCAAAAGATTACAGGTAGCATTTGATGCACTAATACTTCAAAGCCAAACAAGAAAAAGTAAAATAAACCCCAGTATAAACTGCATTCAAGAGACAATCAGGTTCAGGGGAAATAGAAAGGAGATGGCTATTACTAATCAGCTACTTCAGTCATTACCACAGCCATGAAACTAAGGTATGCATTTAGAGTAAAAAGTGCTGTTTTGCCCTGGGATATTGGTGTGAACCAAGAGATGTCAAGTCATGGGAGTTTGAGCTGATGCCAGATAGTCTCATGTTTCAGAGTCAGGATCCAGAGGTTCTATTTGTGTCCAGAACTGTTTCTATAAGTAGGAATAATGAGTATGAACTTTATCATAGGAGCACTGATACCTGATCTCAATACCAACAGGCATTCAGAAACATCCAAGTTCTGTATAAGCAGTGCATTTGTGCACTGCTGGGGCTCCATTTGTCATTTTCATCAGAAGTTAATGTGTTCCTTAGTTAAAATGTTGAATTCTGATGTTTGTGGCTGCAGAAACATAGCTTTAAAAGCATACAATAAGCAAATGACATTGTTCTGCAGTTATAAACACACTGCTTAAAATGGTGGCTGAAACAGAAATTTGCTTTTTTTAACTGAGCTGACATCTCTGAACTCCATAAATGAACAAGGAAGAAAGGGAAGGTGCATTATTTTATCCTCTGAAATAGCTACGGTGCATAAACATGACCAGCAATTGCCAGAGTAACTAATGCTAGAAAAGGTCCAGGCAACAGGTACACCTACACTACCACATCTGCAGTTCAGATGTTTATTAGTCACAACTTGACATTAAAAGGCCTTCTAATTGGCAAGGATTTATTCCCTCTGATCTCAGGAAGTTTGTAATTGTGAGGGCCATAGACACAACACAAATGATGTCCAAGTCTCCCACCCTTCCTTATGTATTACAGAAAGCATACACTCTAGTGCAGAAAGCAGGGTGACAGTGAATAAAAAGCAGACCAGCTCCCCTCTCTGGTCTACAGGAAAAAGAAGAATGACACACCCCCTCCAATGCCCAGGTTCAGTGTAAAACCTAATTCCTCACATATAGCCTTGATTACTTTCTCTTCAGTGACTGCCAGCCAGGTCCAGAAAGTATTTCAGCAACACCTCCTGACATGCTCCTGCTTCTTCACCCCGTGCAGGAGCCAGCTGGCACCCCAGTGCTCCTCCCGATGGGGTGCAGGGGCTGCCCCCCAGCTGGCAGGAGGGGGATGCAGCAGTGGGTTAGGGCACAGGTGCCCCAGTGACTTGGCACTGGGCCACACTGCATAAGAATGAGGCTGGTGAGCACACACACCGTGCTGCCCACCCACGGAGAGCCCTGACAGGGACAGCACAGTGGCACGGGTTTGTCACTGCCACCCTGTCACCTCCCTCGCTCACTCCAGCGTGCCAGGCTTGGCCACCGCTGCCCAGGGAGGCAGCACCGTCTGTTTCTGTGCCAGGGATGTTCTGGCAAGAACCATTTCCAGAGAGCTGCACATTTGAGGAAGCACTTAAAAAGCCCAGATCTTTTTGTTTTGACTCCGATTGAAGACAGACCCATAAGCTTTGTACGTTATTTATTAGTTATTGTCTTATTTAATCCCCTTTGGAAAGGCATCAATAGAGGAATTAAAGTTCTCTTTTTAAAATTTTTTTCCAAGCTTTACTTAGGAACAGAAAGCAGAGAGCACCATACATTTACATACCAGGACACAGGTTACGGTGAACCACCACATTTGCCCCATTCCTGACTCACAACATCAACATTAGCGATGCATCAGTCATTGGTACATCGCTTGAGAACGTGGGTGTTTACCCAACTACCTGAGCTCAGTGGGTGCATCTCTGCTTTCAAGCAAAAGTGTACCTTCCTCGATCGCTCTTGAAGAACATGAGCTGTTTAGTACTCAGAAACAAGCCTCTGGAAGACTGGAAGATCTCATTCCATCATGTTATTGACCATCATGTTGTCATGTTATTGACAACTTCAGAGAGACTCGGTTACCAACGACAAACAGGAGACCTCTGTTTTAAACTATCAGCTTTCTTAAAAACAACAATGCACACCCCCCCCAACCACCAAAACCCACCACCCACCAAACAAGCAAACAAAAAGAACAAACACAGTCCCCCCCCCCCACCGCTACTCTCGTGCTAGGTAAAAACCTGGTAAACAAGTAGGAAGATTAACAGACTACCACTCTCCCTTCCACACCAGAGTGAACTTCCCTCAGACACAGGGTTAGTTTAGGCACATCTGCTGAGATTTTTTGCTTCAAAGAGACATTTGTTTTCAGGGAAGACATGCATAAGAGTCTGAGTGCACCCTGAAATCAGATTTTACTCCTTTAATGGTAGGCTTGGGCATCTGGAGAGTATATGTGCAACAGCTAGCCTCCAGTTCAGCTTGTAAAATCTTTTTGTGGGGGGTAGTGACTTTCCCAGTATTTTTCATGTTAGAATAAATTAACTTAAGTGTGTATGGAAGGTAGGAATACATATGACCGAAATGAAAAGTTGGCCTAAAAATAGCACTAAACCAATTGCATTGTTCTTAGTGAGGGAAAGGAAACCTGGGAGGAGGGGAGAAAGAAATATATTTAACAGCTGTCTCAACATAATGTCAGATTTATTCAAGATTTCTAAAATGGTCTTTGACAAGCCTTGACTCATTGTGTAGTGCTGGAAAGGGTATTGAGGGTGGACTATTTCTTGTGATTTATAAGAGACCACTGTGCCTAGTTTGAAAAACTTGCATATAAGTGCAGTAAATTAAAACAGAAGCCTACATAAGACGCATACCTTACAGACAAAATTCTTAAAGCATTCTTCAGTCTGAATCACCAGATTGTGGTTTGCAAAGGGAAATTGGTTTCAAGAATTTCTGCTAGCCAAAGACATATTCTTCAATATTCAGAGGAACTAATTTCTTCCATTAGCACATTTTGGGAGTTAAAACCTAAATGTGTGCAGCTATAGCATGCTTCCAAAGGCACTGCACTTGACTCTGTACCAAAAATTGCACAAGTTTTCAGTGGTCTATTAACATAACACTGGATCATATACTAGTCTTACTTATCAAAAAGCTTGCATGGCACACACAAGAACTTCTATGTGAGTGCAGCCTAGAAGCACTAAAATTTGCATGTGCTTAAGAGTGGAAAACAAAACCATGTGTATTTGATCAAAGATGGATGTGTTGGCCTTCCCCTTAGCTCCAAGAGATAATTGCACAAATTTTCACATAAAATTTTAGCACTACCTAAACAGAGCCTTGCAGAAGCTGTACCATAAAGTAAACACTCCAGATATCTTCACGGGAAGCAAGAGGGAAGTGAAATCCCCACAGCTAGAGGTGCTCTGCATAAGAAGTGTATTAGTTTCACAGATCGAAGAGAAATCAGATTATAATCTTCCTTAAACCCTGGTTTTCCTTCTCCCTCCAGGCAGGAACTCACTCACATTTCCCTGCAGAGTCCAAGAAATTACTGAGTAGAGGTTCACTCCAACTCCCACAGCCCTCTCCAAATCCCGTGAGTAAAATCAATACAGGCAGCCCCTTTGGCTTCTACCAGATGTCTGCAGAAGTATATGATCTACACAGAATAGTCTGGGAAAGGCATAATACCTTTCTTACGAAGCTCTGGCATTCATTTGGATGACCAGGATGACTGAACGTGCAAAAGGACCATTTCTCCTTGGAAGTATGGCACAGAACTTGAGATTAGGCCTGAAATCCTTAACTTTACATCATATAGGGTATGGTAGTGAGGGTAATGGCTGGTGACATCCTACTGGGAAACAGACTGGGAGGAAAATGGCATCTTATGAATACACTTTGCTTCCCATTACCTTTTCGTGATGCCAGCTGGTGATCTGTGTAACGTTCACCTCGCGTCCCGTATGGGGATTCAGGAGCCAAACTTTTCCCATGACAGTTACTGCCCAAACTAGATGAGGGCCCTGCAGTCTCTGTCACCATGAAAATCTGAGGGATAAAACCTAAGCAAAGCTCCCAGAAACTTCTATGAAAGGTTGTAACACTCTTTTTAAGTGATGGGGCTTTATTAGCTGGTGCTTATGGAGGAATGACCAGGAACAGACTAGCTGAAACTCTTAATGAAGGCTTGACTGCCTGTACCTTCCTGGCTGTATTATACAAAGTGTATTGACTACTTTCTTATACACACATCAAAGGGACAAAGAAAAGGGAAGTTACTCCAAAAGAAAAAGAAGAAATACACAAACAAGAGAGGGAGCTGAGACTTGCAGCCCTTTCATCATCTCCTGTTACTCAGCTCATAACCAGAACACCAAGTTTGAGCCCCTTCTCGCCCAATGTGACTATTGCTATAGTAATTAAATATTTTCTTGGGGGCACCTGCACCCATTAGCCTCACACAACTACAAAGAGATGTCTGCATTAAACCTAGGGGGGAAAGGTCCCTGTCCAGTATTAGGTCATCCACAGCTCCTCACTGATTCCACAGACACTATCAAACTTTATCACTTCAAAACATGAGGAGTTATGATTTTATGGAGCAACAACTTCCCTTTTTTTTGTCAGCTGACATAAAGGAGCCTGGTTTTGAATTCTCATACATACCCATATAAACCTAGCTTCAAGTCAGCGCAGCTCCACCAGAGAAGAATTGCTGTAAGAGATTATAATCAGATGCAAAGTGATTTTTAGCTGCCCAACTTCCTACATATTGCTCTGAAATGATGGGTCAATTAACCCAGCACTATGTTCTTCCTGGGCTGAACAGGGATAGTAAGTTGAGATCTCATCAATCACTCCAGCTCCTATTGCTCCTGCAGAGAGAATTGTTATGGCAACAGAAGGCTGAAACCCAGGTTTACAGTAACTGAACAGATGGATTCCAAAAGTCTGGAATGTTCTTGCAATGGAAAAGCTGATTAATTGCACAAGGAAAAAAAAAAAAACAAACCCCACATGCCACTTATTTAACCTTCTCATTTTCATTGCTAGGACAAGAAAACTAACCTTAAGAAAGGGAAAAAAAAAAAAATACCAAAAACCCAAAATAGTACTGTGACCATCACTTCTACATTTCATGCAGTGGTGATTCCTTCTATGCCAGCACACTTACAACATTGGCATAGATTTCTTAGAGAGGTGGTAGATGCCCCATGCCTAAAAACATTCAAGCTCAGTTTGGACAGAGCTCTGAGCAACCTGCTCTAATTAAAGATGTCCCTGCTCACTGCAGGAAGGTTGCACTAGATGACCTTTAAAGGTTCTTTTCAAACCAAAACCCTCTATGATTCTATGACCTGGGATTACTACAGTGGATGGGGGACACTTGGTATGAAAGCTGGTTACACCACTCAGGAACAGACCTCTGTGCACGTATGAACTCAAAATTAAAAGGCACTTTTTTCCTCCCTCTCCAAAAGAGACAGATTGTGGAGATGCACTGTGATAAAGAGGAGCATGCAAGCTCCATGGTTGTGTAAAATGAGAAGAAAACAGCTTCTGCATTCAACCTGCCCCCTGTGTGTGCAAGCACACAATCACAATCCATACGTACCCCCACAAACAGAATACATGTATACACACACAGCACATGCACACACGTGTTCACACCCGCAGGGGAACAGCTAAAGACAGGCATTATTGCAAGTATATCCACACACATGCACACAGACAAAACCTGGGATTTCCAGCAAAGCTCAAGCAATTGAATGTAATAAAAAAGGGCTCCTTGCAGCAAAGCTCTTAAAGAATGGCAGACCGTGTCCAAAGGGTGCCATTCCCCAAGGGAGCTGGGCAATTTGGCTGCAGCACACCGTATGAACAAATGGCCTGAAGATTTGCAAGAGTAAGGACTGGATTCAATGCAATCAAAAGGCTTCATCTCATCTGAAATGCTATATATTTCATCCCTAGAGCAGATGAAGGTGCAGTATTTTTCCATACTTTAATTTTTTTTTTTTGTGAAAGTATTCTAATTTCTGAAAACTTCTGTAACCCTGTGAGTATTTTCAGACTCAAGTTCTCCTCTCAGGCCCCTAACAACAACAACAAAAAAAGAACTAATATGTTTTATTTTAATTATTACACATCTTCTCGTAACCAGCCAGGGAAAACTGAAAAAATCTAAGAAGGGACAATGACAATTTGCTGTTCTAAATGGCCAGTAAAGATAAATGATGGCCCTGACATTGGCTAACTCCTAGAAGTCATCTTTACACTTTCCCCTGTAACCCGTAATTTGAAGCATTTGCAACTCCTCTCGCCTTGAAGAAAATATATTATTTACAGCATATTTTCTATTCTGGGAGCTCAAAACTCCTTCTTGACTCCAGCTCATACATCACTTTTGTGTTGAACTCTGACCTCATCTCTATTTGCATTCCCTACTCTGATGGAGCAGCTATTTCTGATTACAGACTGGCAAAATAAATCATAGCAAATTGGAATTCCAAGGAGAAGAACATTTCATGTTTCGTCATGTTGTTGTTATGAGACAGGCAGACTTTTAGCTTGATTGTTTTATTTTTACCAAGGGATGCTCAGCACTATGTTTTATGTGCTCTCAGAATATAAGCCCATGTACTCATGGTGTTCCAAAACCTCAAAACCCACAGTCAATTATACTGTTCAAGAATGGTGACTCTAGATTCCTGACAACCAGTTTCTAGTGAGGTGCTGCTGGCTCCATCTGTCCCATGCAGCTATACTCCTCATGGCTTTAACAAGGCACTGACTCACAGAATGGCTGAGGTTGGAAGAGACCTCTGGAGGTCACCTCGTCCAACCTCCTTGCTCAAGCAGGGACACTGACAATTGCCAGGACCACGTCCAGTCAGGTTTTTAATATCTCCAAGGACAGAGACTCTACAGCCTCCCTAGGAAACATCTGTCAGTGTTCAGTCACCCTCACAGTAGAATTTCTTCTATTCAGCCAGCACCTCCTATGTTTCTGTTTGTGCTCGCTGCCTCTGGTCCTGTCACTGGGCATCACTGGAAAGAGCCTGGAAGTCTCCTCTGCACACCCTCTCTTCAGGTATTTGTACACACTCATGTGATACCTGCCCCTGAGCCTTCTCTTCTCTGGGCTGAATATATAGTCCCATTTCTCTGTGTCCTTCCTCACAGAACAGATGTTCCAGTCACTTCGCCAGCTTAATGGTCCTTCACTGGACTCTTTTCAGTGTGCCCATGTCTGCCTTGCATCAGGGAACCCAGCAGCAGCCACAGCACTCCAGAGGGGAAGGATCTCCCCCCTCCAGGCTCCTGGCAATACCTCTCCTAATGCAGCCCAGGGTGCTTGTTAGCCTTCCTTGCCATAAAGGTGCAGTGCTGTCTGCCAGGACTCCCAGGTCCTTCTCTGCCAAGCCACCTTCGAGATAGTCGGTCCCCAGTATGCACTGGCGCTTAGGGTTTTTTGGCCTCAGGTGCAGGACTTTCCACCTTGCTTTCCTGAATTTTATGAGATTCTTAAGGCCCATTTCTCCAGCTTATCAACGTCCCTTTCAATGGCAGCACAAACATCTGGCCTTCAACAGCTCTAAGTTTCTACCACCCGAGGTGATGATACAGTTAATTTCAAACTTGCTGAGGGTACACTCTGTCCCAGCAACCAGGTCATTAATGAAAAGGCTAAACTGAATCAGCCCCAGTTAAGACACAGGGGAGGAAAACACTGATAACCTGAGGCACTTCTGTGTCCTTTGTCACCAAGCCCTCTGCCCCCTTCAGCAGCAGAGCCACATTTTCCCTTGTCTTCCATTTACTGCTGATGTACTTGAAGTCCTTGTTAGCCTCCATGTCCCTTGTCAGATTCAACACCAGGTGGGCTTTGGATTTCTTAAACCCATCCCTGCATGTTTGGACAACATCTTTATATGCCTCTTGGATTACCTGTCACTGTTTCCACCTCCTGTATCCTGCCTTTTATGTTTGAGTTTAGTTAGAAGGAACTTGTTCTTCAACGCAGGCCTCCTGCTGCCTCTGCTTGTTTTCCTGCTTATTAGAATGGACTGTTCTTGATCTTGGAGGAGGTGATCATGGAAAAAAGTTACCAGCTCTCCCAAACCCCTCTTCTCTCCAAAGTCATATTCCATGAGATTCCTCCAAGTAAGTCCCTGAATAGGTCCAAGTTTTGTCTCCTGAAGTCCATGACTGTGGTCCTGCTATTTGCCTTATTGCCTCCTCTCAGGAACTTGAGCTCCACCATCTTCTAGTCACCACAGCCAAAATTGCCCCCTACCTACACCACCTCGGCCAGCCATTCCTTCTTTACAAGTGTGAGGTCCATCAGAGTGCCTCCCCTCATTGGTTCCTTGATTACCTACATCAGGACATCACCACCAATGAACTCCAGAAACCTCCTGCATTGCTTGTGCCCTGCTGTGTCGTCCCTTTCAGCAAACACTGGGGCATTTGAAGCCTCCCATGAGGACAAGGGCCTGTGAACATGAGGCTCCCTCCATCTGTCTGAAACCCTCACTTCCTTCTTCCTGAACAGAAGGTCACAGTTTAAAATCCTATTTACTTCATACTAGTGTGTAGCTTGTTACATTTCCACAAGTGTAGCTGTGCAACAGTTCTTCGCTGGAATACAAGAAAAATAAAACCTAATGTAGGAGATAATGTAGGAGATGTCATCTCTGTGTAGTCAAGCGCATCCTGTTTTTACCAGCCACTTCATCTGTGGGACCAACAACTTGCAAAGTACAGCCAGTAACACAAGGACATTCCAAAACAACCCTGATTTGGTACCTACAGATGGGAAAAAGCTTTACCTTGTTAATGCCAAGAAGCCAGGACCTTTTACAATTTATGTAAATCTAGAACAAAAAGTAACACATAGCTATATATTTCTATCACCTCCAATTTAAGCATGAACAAAATAGTAAAGTAACTGATGAGTGTCAAGGAGCTAACAGATACTTCTGCTTTTTCTCACCATGTACAATAGCGACAGCATGATGTTACCCCTGAGTGACCCAGATTCAAATATACATTATGGTGTAAATGCTCCTAAAATAGTTCCTAAAAATAGAGCCGTGTAAAGTAGTCAGAATTTGTCCCCTCCTTATGAAGTATGTTCTTCCTATGCAAAAATATGATTATGTTTAAAAATAATGAAGTGCAAATAGCATGGTGCCAACTTTCCTCATAGGCAGAAGACATATTGTCCTAAAAATGTACAAATGAGGGTTTTTGCTTTATCTGTGAATGTTTGTATCAGCAAACCCAAGCTTTGCTTAGACTGGTAACATGGCTGAGCATCCCTGTGTGCTGGGCTAAATAATAAGGTCATTTCCAGAGCTTAGTGCTGGGGCCTTGGGATGCAAGGGGGGGTGGTATAGGTGAATTGATTCTAAATGTCAGCACTCACTTTAGCTGGAAAACAAAACATACACAGAGAGATGCAATGATTTGTTCAAAATCACACTGAATTAACCAAAGTTGAAAATAGAAGCCAAGTTTTTTCCCAGCCCTGTCCCTCTTTCACAGAGCCATCACTCTGCTTTCTCAGAACAAGGCAAGTTAAAGCAGAAGCATATGCACAAACTGCGGTAAAGCAAAGTACCTGGGAACTGACACCATCAGTGCAACCTCATCTGCTTAATGTATGCGGCAGCATATTAAGGGAAACCTCAAGAAGCTGCTCAATAGTTGTAATTCTCCACAATTGAATAGCCAAAGGAAAATCTGCTCAAGTGCAAGATAAGTATTCATGGATATATTGCAGTTACAGTTAATAATGCTAATAGGTCTTATACAACTATAAATAGGTCAGAGATGCCAGGTGTTTTTCTCACTTCTTCACAAAATCAAGAGGTCCAGGAAAAAACCAACCAACCAAACAAACAAAAAGAACCAACCAAAATTCAGAGACACATCCCAAAAATAACAGGTGTTTCAAATATGTGGCTAGCTCCTATAGCTATAGGCACAGCTGCGCACTGCATAGCGACAGAATTAAAGCTGTTACCTGCACACATGCTAAATGCACAGCCAGCAATAATGACACAGGCCATCTAGGAAGGATTAAGGATTAGTTATCATTTCAACCCAATGAAAGAAGATCTATATTTCTCTTTTAGACACGTAATTCACAGGAGAATCGTCCTTGCCAACACTCTGAAAAAATAATCTTTCAGAATTCTTGCAAACCCGCTGTGTTATGATTTCATCTCATGAAATACAACACCTTTACATTAAACCTCATAAAACTAAATCCTGTTGGATCTCTTCCAGGCTCAGAGAATAAACAGCTATATCAGTGATGCCTAGAACAGTAAAATCTGGCCCACTGTCATATGGCATGTTCCCACTTATAGAGGGGAGCAGGTCTGCAAACAGCTAATTCACTTTGCTATTAGAAAATCCTCACATATAATGAATTTCTCACATAATTGGTCTAAGAACTACTTCACGGAAAAAAAAAAAAAAAGAATGCTTTGGACACCATAATACATATTTATTTCTACTATGTTGTGGGGTTTTTTAACCTAGTCCCTGCCTTCCTCTTAATGAAATATGTGCTGCAGAGCTGCTCTGGCTTTTCACAAGCAAAAGTGAGTTTAGTTGCATCTAGAACTCTGGTAGATAGCAAAGGGGAGAAATTTCTTGTCAAAATAGTTCAAAAGCACAGATGAATATATCCAATGAGATTACTTTGCAAAGCCTGATTGTTTTCCCTTTGCAGACAGAAGAACTACACAGATTCCTTTCAGTCTTGCTGGTCCCACCTAGATCATGAGTAAGAAGGATATTAAAATAACTACTACAAGTTCAATTACACCAGACAACACAGATGTAATGCAAAAGCCCTTCTTGGGAACTCGGGGCAAATGTCCTCCATAGATATGGAGTCTGGTGTATGGCCAAGAACAAAAGCAATTTTCTGTGTGAATTAGGCTCTCCCCTGTCCCCCACGTAGAGCTACACCTTAATCCCCAAATCTGGGCAGAGGCTGGCACATCTTCATGCCAGAGCTGTAGCTGCAGACCCAGATCCACAGATGGCACACATTCCTGTCATCTTTCTGATCACTTAGTGGGCTAATTACATCTCAGGCAAACCACAACCAGATCATCTTCAGCGCCAAAGCACACTCAGTGCAGGCACAGGAGCCACAGCTGACACGAACAGACTTCACCCGGGCCTAAATTCCCCTAAGGTTCCCCCTCCTCATTTTTTCCATTTTGAGAACAGCACTCTGGATTTTAGTAGCCATGGCTGCAAGGTGATATTTCTACAGTGAAAGGGGAGGTTAACAGCGATGTAAACCACCCGTGGCCGGTGACACAAAGCAGAGGGAGGAATCCTGAAGTGGGATGGAGGCAGGCTAGCCACCGAGGTCTCAGGATGTGGGAGCTGCTGGGGAAGGGACAAAGGTTTCCTGGGAACTGTCAAGAGGTCCTTTTTTAACTAGGCAGAAGAGAAATGCCCCTAGGTGGTCAACTAGATGATGTAACATCAGGGCGAGGTCACTGACCCCATCACTGGAAATAATTAGGAGGGGATGTGCACTTGAAGGGCTGTACACTGTGCCTTAAAACTCACATGGAGGACTGTGCAGGACACCTTCACCACCCAGGGGACATCATGTGCCCAGTCTTTCCCTAGGATGGGGAAGTCTGACACCCCAGAAAGGCTCTCCATGGATTTGGGGCTATCCTGACCAGCAAGTGACTTGCATCAGAAAACTGCTGTATACACTGGGTCTCGGACTGTACGAATGCTCAAGGCTGGGAGGTAGGGATGGCAGCTCTTTGCACACTTGACCAGGTAAGATGCACTGATTTTTGGACTGGCTAATGACCCCATCCCAGAATTTTTTTAAGAGCTCAGCCAGGCTGACTGCAGCACAGCACCAGGTGATATCCAAGTATCCATAGAGGTCTATCATGCTTTGGGGGGGGCAGGAATTAAAAAACAAACCAAACAAAAAAACCCAACAAAAAAACCAGGTGATAGAATACCAGACTTAACTAAAACTCACAAAAAAACAGGTGATAGAATACCAGACTTAACCAAAACTCTGATGTGACCTAGTATTATCATTCTTAAGGGTTTATTATGATATTCCAAGCATTATTTTCAACACAACTTGACAGCTTGTGCTGAACCAGGTTAAGGTAACACAATGTTTCAGCTTTGTTCACCTTTTTCAGTGTGAACACTTGATCAAGCCTCAAATGTGTAATTATACACACTATTAAGTAGCAAAGGATACATGTCTGTAAAACACGGTGCTTTATTTTCAATGTTTGCACAACTACTCAAAACAACATAATTTCACTGTTTCCTTGCAGATGTAAATATTGATTCTAAACTGACCCTAGCACACTTGCTGCTACAACTTTACTTACAGGGCCTAGACAAACCTTGTTTTCCCTGAAACGTTATGAGGGAGGGGAAATAAATAATATTGTACAAGTAAACCAGAGAATTACATTCTCACCTCTTTTTCCAAACACAAATTTAAGTTTTCCCTGCAGAGCATCAATCAAGCCAGCTATGTATCAGTTTGGAACACGGGTTACAAGACATTCACTTCCCCTCAAAACTAGCACAGTTTCAACTAGACAAGATGACCAAGCACTGACTTGGATCCCAAGGTCAGATCTGTTGGCTGGTTTTAATTCACTGTCAAATTTCAGGCTGCAGCACAAATTTTATCACATACAAGCAGTACAAAAGTATCTGAATAAAGGTGCACAATAAAACTAGCAAGCAAGCTTTCTGTCTAACAAAGCTGCTGCTCTAGCACATTGCAATCACTCAGGAAGGAAATTAAAATTAAAAGGTATGAGAAAAGCACTTTTTTCCCCTATTCTTATATCACACCTTGCTTGCTGCAGTATAAACACCATGCGTGAGCAGCCCCTCTAACTTGCCTTTGGTCAAGAGCAGGATTTCTACCTCTGCAAAGCCACGGTGCACTTCAGAGAGGGACAGTCATCTTGTTTTGTTCTTATTTTTGACAGTAAGAGAGTCAAACTGGTGCACTGCAAAGAATTGCACCCTTCCTCAATGTGCTATTAGCCTGCCTTACCCACATCTCTTCCCAGGTACCGCCTCAGCCACGATGGTTCACGGTTCGGCTCACAGACTGTTTGGGCAAAGTCATTACAGCTGAGAGTGCTGAGCCCTATGGCTTGGACCCAGCTGGCTCCCAGAATAATACTGTTAACTACTTGATTGAACCAAGTTGGAAAAATGTTGTGAGCAAGTCTGTATTTGGGCAGAGGGAGGCTGAGATGGATTAGTCACAGAGACAACGGAGAGCTGAGAATATTGAAATGAATAGACTCAAATTAATAACTAAAGGTATGTAAAAAAACCCAAAAGCAATAAATGTACCAGGTGGCTCTAGGACTTACTACAGCCTACATAACATGTGTCCATTTGCATGTACTGAGAAAGAAAAAAAAAAAATACAGGTGGAAAAGAAGATTGTGTTTAAAAAAAAGTATTTCAGACGGGTTTCTTTATGAGCCTCATCAGGTGTGCTTTTCAGGGTCAAGTTCAGGAAGGTGAAACAATAAACTTCTAGGTTGAAAACAAAATAGCAGAGGAAAGAAGAAATTGAAGGTGGTGACCAACAGCTTGAATATATTCCTTGTTGAATACATGTTAAGTGATAGTTGATGCTGCATTTTTTCAATCATTGCTGAACTTTGAAATCTGAAATACCATTGCAAGCCATGTCACCCAAACTGCTTCTGAGTCAGCTTCTTCAAACATCTGGATTATTTTTAGTATTTGGAAATACCAGCTCTAGAGTCTGCAAAGATATTTTAATTACTATGTGCCTGCTAGTTTGGTTATGTAAATCACTGTGTAATTTAACTCCAATCCAATGCAGTGACTAATTTGTTGATTAGATCAATATGACATCATTATGTCAGATAGTTTTATAGCTTTATTTTAAAACAGGCTTAATAATATTCTAAATAGTATTGCACTGGGCAACAGGTTCTCTTGATTTTACTTTTTTAAAATGTTTTATTACAAATTCTTATTTAAAAGTCATTTCTCTTGACAAGTAACAAGTGTCCAAACCTTGAGACCATTAAGACTATCTACCTGAAAATCTGACTGTTTCTCTACAAGTAGCAATCAGTTCTGAAAATTAGCTCCTATACTTGCCTATCCCACACAGTCATTTACATTTTTGGCCACACATCAGGGGAAGCACTACGGGAACTTTGGATGCAAAAGGCCAAAACTTGCCTAAACCCGGATTTGGGGAAAAAAATCTGGAGCTAGCTTCTTCATGACCAGCAACAACCGCAAAACTAGCTGTGGCCAGTGATGGCAGTATTTCTCTCCCACAGCACTCTGCCCAGACTGAGGCAGCAATTCTCCTTTCTTCCTGTCTGCAGCATCTGCGCCCTTCCCAGAGGCCAAACATTTTGATATAAACACCCTATCTTTCTGTACAGCTCACACAGAGGGGCCCCACTCAAGGTGCTAGCTACTACCAAGTTACAAATAACAGCTGGGGGCAGTGGGGAAGATATATTACATTATAGCTTTTTAAATAAAATACACTAGGAACACCAGGTACCATGCCATTGCTGTCCTCCAGGGCATGGTCTCTGCTATCTTTATCGTCCAGCATTTAGATTAAATAGATAATAAAGGGAGCAGTAATAGCAAACAGACATTCCACATGAGCAAAAATGCTCACCATGACAAAAACTGTAGCCAGATACAGATGTATGTCAGATAAATTTGAAGGATCATAACTTGCTAAAGCACTAGCATGCAAATAAATCTAGATTTACATACATATATATGTGCATGTATAATACACCATCCAAGCACCTATATTTACCATCTAATATAAACTAAGTATAATGCAAGATTAAAAAACAGAGACTTGGAATAATATTTAATAATGTTCCTATGGAAAACATTCCAAATTGGAAAATCTTGCCTGAATATTTTAAGATGCTAAATGGAGTGAAACTAGTGAGGGAATGACCACTAAAAAAAACAAACCTAGAAAACTCACTGTGACTTGGCTTTGTTTCCATTTGAAAGTAATCAGCCCCAGTTTGATCTTTCCCCTTGCGACATCACACCCTGATTAAAGATGGTCTAGGGTTTCAGTCTCCAAACCCAGCTTTTCTGGGAGACGAGAAGAACGGCAGCAAGTAGAGATACAGCACACTGGAAGATCGATAGCCGGTGTCACCGGGCAAAGAAAAAACCGACAGAATAGGCACAAGCGCCACCAAGAGGTTCTTCTTCCATAGCCCAAAGATGATTTCCCCTCCACCCCACCCCCCGAGCAGCACACTGTACCGCTCGGACACACGCTCAGCACCCTTCAAGCATCAGCCACCAGCTCACACCAGGCATTTGCCGCTGCATTTTCAGTGAGTGTTGCAAACAGAGGGAAAATAAAACCAACAAACAAAAAAAACCAGGATAATTACTTTCTTTTTCTCTCTCTTTTTTTTTTTTTTTTTTTTTTTTTACGGTTCCTTTCATAAGAGGGAGGAGGGAAAAAGATATATCTGCAGCACATGCAGTTCTTGACAATGGAGCTTTTAAATGTTGTGGTAACAGAAAACAAGACCACTGCCCAGTCCTGGATCTGGAAATTGTTAAACTCCACCTTATTAGCCACCAAAACAGAGTCAGGAGGGATCTGTTGCTGAGCTGCCTCCTGTCAAAACCTGTGCAATCCTATTTTTTTCCCCTATGAAATGTAACTGTAAGATTCAGATAGTAATAATATTTTGGTAGTATGTTGCTGGAGCCCACAGACATTTTCATCAGATTTTTTTGTCATGAGGAAAAAGCCAGTTTTGTTCTCACCCCTGCTATTTTACAGACAAGAGAATGAGCTAAAAATCTACAGCTTTTTCATTCCTATTTGATGTTACTAACCAAAAAAATAATTCCTCGAGCCCCAAGTTTAGGCTTAGAGAGACCCTGAAGTCAGTATCTCCCTAACCTGCTTGGCTACCACCACCAGTGAATGGCCAGTGGGGCTGGATTCCTTCAGGGTAAAAGCAGCACCCTGGCTACTTGGTAAAGGTGGGTGCTTCACGCTGGGTAAGGATTGTCTGCCCTCCATGCATTCATTCCTCCCTCTGGAAATCACTGCTCCACGTGTGCCTGATAATCCATCCTGGTCTTCCCATCTTCCACAGTGGGAAACCAAACCTGTGGGCTGCCCAGGTGCTGAAAACTCAGAGATTTCTCCAGGAACTGGAGGAAGATTGCAACACAGTCTTGAATAGAGCCTCCCCGTTAAGTATGCAGGCATCACAGTGAGGGATCATCTGGGTAAGACTGCAGGCCACCTACATAAATTCTTAGAGTGTGGGTTGGACTAAATGGGCCTCCTAAGGTTCCCTCCAGCCGCAGTTATCCCATGATTCTGCAGCCAAAAAAGGGTGATGCTGCCTGCAGGTCAATGACAAAGGAATGTGGGCCTCAGGCTTGGGAAGCCATCAGTGATGGCAGCTTTTACCTCAAGGTCATCACATCAGCACAGCACCTCAGTTGGTCAAAGGGGAGGGGGGAGGGGCGCAGGGTGCAAAGAGCCACCCCAGTACCTAGCCAGGTAAGGGACAAAATGCTCTTAAGGCAGCAGATTTGGGAAAATATTCAACAGAGAAGCAAATTGGTAGCATTTATTGCTGCCTGCATTGAAGCGGTTCTTGCCTACTTGTTAGCAGACAGGCAAGTGTCAATATACTTTCCCTTTTCCACTTGTCAGCTTCCAGGACTGGCCAGGTAAAGGTATAGAACATTTAAGTTCACACCAAGGCTTGAAAGCAAGAGGAAGCAGCACCACGGTTTTTACATAGATGGCACAACCCAGGAACACTCAATATTACCCTTAACTCCCTGCACGCACCACGGACTCCAGTCATTTTCCCTGCAGTTCATTTTTACCATCAGGTAACATTTACTGAGCGTTGGGGGTGGGGAGAGGAGTGGAATTGGGGGTCTTTTTGTCTAGGCAGCTCCTTCTCTCACCTTAACTCCCAAGATTTAAGCCGATTTAAGCACTCGAGGATTAAAGGCATTTTAACAGCTTATACTGCTTTAAGCATCTAAGGTGGTTTAAATGCTTATGCTACTTTCAGGGGTTTAAAGCGGCTTAACTGTCCATACCACTTGAATTTACAGGAGCTCAGAAGCCTGTGCTCCCTTTAAAACAATAAAAACGTACATTAAAACATCATTGTCTTTTAAGAGTGTCATCATGCTTGACTCCCCCCACGTGGGACCAGGTCGCCCAGGACTTTATCCAGGAGGCGGATAAACCCTCCAGCCCCACCACCTTTCCCAGCTGTGTGTGGGTCTAAACGTCCTTCCCTGTCGGTAGCAGGATGCTCCAGGGAGAGTGGACCTTCCACCGCAGGCCCAGGCCCCCAGCCCCACCTCTCAGCACCACCCCACACCACAAGGACCCCTGACACCCCCCATGGAGGTAGCCCCACGGGTGTCTCCTCTTCCACCCCCATGACGCCACTTGCCCTGGCACCCAAAGCTGCAAATACTGCTTAGGCTTTGCTAGACTTTGAGTGTTGAGCATGAAAATCACACGGACCCTGGGAACGCTGAAGGTTTTCTGGCTGCGGCAGCCAGCCCCTCAGTTTGCACCCGGCCTGCCATGGTGGCAGGGCCCTGCTAAGAACAGCACTCGGGCCCTTGGGCTGGCAATGCCATACCTGAGCCTGTAGTAAGGAGCAGCGATGGCAGCCTCACGCTCCGATGCTTTCCCCTGCAAGAGATCCAAGTGAGGGCAGGAATGATTGCCCAGAACTACAGACTTGAGTTGCTTTTGTTTACATGATCTGAGATAATTTCAAATTTAGAGTAAATTAGTTTTGCCAAGGGTGATTAAAATAGTAAGGTCTCATAAAGCTTCATTTCAAATCAAAGCTTAATTCAGGGAAAAAAAGTGTGGTTTTCCTCCGTATTTCCTAAGGGCTGGAAACAAACAATCAAACTGTTGTGGTGAAAAAAATTGAGCAGGTTCTGTCAGAAATATCTCATCCTCCACCACAGAAAATTGTTATTACCTCTAGCCTAAACAGAGTCTGTTCAGATTTGGGTTCTTGCTTCCACACAGACCAGGCAGATTGATCTGTGGAAAGCAGTGTATGGGGCTACCGGGAATTTATGGAGCAGGCAAACTGTCTTCTGATCATTCTGGGATGTCAACGACTCCAAAAAATGAGAAGCAGTGAAAAAAAGGGAAGAGAAAAACAAACTATAAACTTGTCCATTTTACAAAGACCTGGTGAATAGTCCAGCCATTCAGAGTAAGCGCAAATTTGCTGGTAGGTCTCCTTCCACTGAAGAGGAGTTTGGAAACAGAGGCCAGTGGGACCAGCACTGGGAGCTGGAAGGGGCATTTTCTGCAAGTGACAACAGCTACAGCCTCTGGCAATCCTCAGGACTTGACAAAACTGGCTTCAAATGGGCACCATTAGTTATCGGTGGGGCTCAGTGCCATGAAAGCCAACTGAGGCCAAGTGCTTACAGATTTATTGTTTAAAGGGATGAACTGAACACAGAAAATGAATGGCGAGACTATGTGGAGCTCTAGGAAATACCTACTTCTAAACTTTTCCACAAGTGATACTAGACATTCAGGACATTTATTTTCCAGGTATGAAACAACTTTAGGTATGAAAGATGCTGACCTGCAGGGAGTTTACATCCACCAGCATGGCCTGCTGGAAGGAATATTGAAACCTCCTTTGAAGGAGCTGGCACTGGCTTCAGTACTTGGCAACAGTCTGCCTGGGGCAGCCCTGTGGCCACTCCAGCATGGCAGCTCTGTCCCTTCCCGATGAGAATGCTGCAGGTCTCATCTCTTTCCTACACCGCAAGCAGTGACTTGGACCTCCAGGAAGGCCAGTCTAGAACTATACGTACAGGGATCCTGCAATTTACAGTAGTCTTCAGGGCTTGAACTAGCTTCCTGTAAAACACCTCTACAAAGGAGTTATACTCAGTAACTGATTAATGAATGTGGTTCAGCACAAAATACTACTACACAAGCCTACTCTTTTCAATAATTATCCCATAAATAATATTACTAAAAATCTAATATCCAAATTACACTGAAATCCATGTTGCGATCCCAGCCTCTTGACTGTTGTCTTCCCTTCTGTGGTAAATCAACACAAACAAAATTCTTGTAAGAGCGTTTATAGGTGAAGACTGGAGCAAAGGGGAAGGGATGTGCCTACACTGTGCTTAATTAGTCCCAGAAAAATGTGCCAGGCGATGGTATATCAAACGCACTTGGGCACTCCCACACGGGGAAAAACCCCTTTGGCTGTCGGGGGCCATCCAAGCGCTATAGGGCCGGGACCCACGGCAGCCCCCAGCTCCTCGCAGGGGAAAATGAGGGGCTGGGGAGGCAGGTGGAGGACCCCCAAGGGCAGGCCCCGGCGGCTGGGCTCTGCAGAGCCAGAGCGGGGCCGGGAGAGCCGGCAGCCCCCCCAGCCGCTGCTTGCGGCTTCGACGCCGGGCTGAGCCGTGCCAGCATCGCGGGGAGGGGGCGGAGGTGCCAGACACCCCCCGGGGCTGAGGCAGCGGACAACCTCGCCCCCTGCTCCAGGAACCGGCCCGGCCGCATCATGCGCCCGTTGGCAGCGAAAACACCGAACGTGAGCCAGGGGGGGCCGGGGAGAGAGAGGGGGTCCTGCTGCTTCGCAGGGGCTGTGTTAGCGGCAGAGCTCATCTCCAGCCACCCGCGGCCTCAGAGCGGCCCCTCTCGCCCTGCCCGGCCGAGGAACACATAGGGCTTTCTTGGCTCTTTGTTCGCGAGGATCTTTCCCCCCTTTCCCCGTGCTCGCACGGTAACGTTTCTTGCAAGGATTTCCTGCCAAAAGACAATCCCCCTGAGTAAAAGCAGACCGAGAAAGTAGTGACCAATCCTTTCTGGATGGCTGTCACCAGGCTCCTCCCAGCCCCCGCTCCCCCTGCCATTTGCATACAAAAAAATGCAGAAAACTCCCGTTTGCCCCCGCATCTCGCTCAGACCATCCGTCCCCGTCTGGCAGGCAGGAGCCCGGGCTAGGGGACGCTGCCTGCGGCTGAGGGCAGCGGCGCCCCGCTCGCCCCCCCCCCCCCGCCCCCTGGGCCCCTCCCCCGGGCCCCCCCCCCCCCCCGCCGCCTCCGCACCCCAAAATGCATCGCCGCCTCTGCGCCCTGCTCCTGCTGGCGTCCCAGTGCATGGGCTCGGCCGCCGGGCTCTTCCCCTTCGGGGAGCCCGACTTCTCCTACAAGCGCTCCAACTGCAAGCCCATCCCCGCCCCGATGCTGCTGTGCCGGGGCATCGAGTACCAGAGCATGCGGCTGCCCAACCTGCTGGGGCATGAGACGGTGCAGGAGGTGCTGGAGCAGGCCTCCACCTGGATCCCGCTGGTGCAGAAGCAGTGCCACCCCGACACCAGGAAGTTCCTCTGCTCCCTCTTTGCCCCCGTCTGCATCGACGACCTGGACGAGATCATCCAGCCCTGCCACTCGCTCTGCGAGGAGGTGAAGGAGAGCTGCGCCCCGGTGATGTCCGCCTTCGGCTTCCCCTGGCCCGACATGCTGGACTGCAGCCGCTTCCCCAAGGACAACGACCTCTGCATCCCGCTGGCCAGCAGCGACCACATCCTCCCCGTCACCAGGGAAGGTAAGAGGGAGCCGCCAGGCTGAGCCCGGGCCGGCAGCATCTGCCCCCCGCTGACCCGTCCTAGCAGCGGGGTCTCTCCCCAGCTTTCCGCGGAGGAACGGAGGCGTCTCCCTCTCCTTGCAGCGCGCCCGGTGCTCCGGCCCGGGGGGGACCGGGGAGGGGGCAGCAGATCAGGCTCAGTGACTCTTTCCCGAGGGGGACTGGGGAAACCGCAGGCACCGCCGGGGAACTGGCACCGGCCCGTGCCCCCCGGCCTTTGCCAGCCTCTGTCCCCAAAAGAAAAGGTCCGGGACCCCGGACTCGTGCCGCGCGGTTTCCGGAGGGACAATCTCTTTATGCGAAGATCATCGCTGAAGTGCGGGGATGCACTGTTGTGTGTCGTGTCCCGTCACCCCCCCTCCCCAACTTTACTCTCCCCCGTGAATAAAAAGACAGCCTTTTTTTTGAGGTGTGACCTTAAAGCACACCGTGCCCCCCTTCCAGCAGGAATACAGCAAGGTAAGGCGTGTCGAAGTGCTCGGGCAGCTACGGGGCTGGAGGGAGGCGAAGGCACAGGGGCTGGGATGGTGGGACCAAGGGTTGGAAAACCGGCGTTTCCCGAGGCGTTCCCAACGCCACCTGCTGTTCCCGTCTCCCCCAGCCTGACGGAGATTGTCCCTTGCATTTCTAGCACCCAAGGTCTGCGATGCCTGCAAAAACAAAAATGAAGACGATAATGACATCGTGGAAAACCTCTGCAAAAATGACTTTGGTAAGTGGAAGCAGAGCTCTCCTCGGCTGCAACTTGAGAGTTGAGGATCAGGTAAAACTCCCAGTGGAGTCAGTGAGAGATGAGCCTGAATAAAGGCAGGGCTTTTGTCTTATCTGCAGATGGACCCATCTGACCGTTGGGTTGTGAAACACAAAATTCCACCACGGAATAAAAAGTAGCCCTTTTTATAGTCCTTTTCTATTTGCTGTTTCAAAGTAGTGCTTTTTTATGTGGATGTTGCTGGCAAGCCAAATAGAAAGTAAAATGGAGAAAAAAAAAAGAAAAATCTTTCATCCAGACTATTGCCTGGGGAGAAGTAGAGCAAAGCTTCATTTAGACGTATGAGAAAGAGCTGCATGACCAATCTCACATATCCTAAGAAAGACTCTCTCCACAGATTAAGAATGAAGCTCTATATATCATTTGACAGAGAAGGTAATGCACAGACAATTGGGGATATAAACTTAATGGGAAGATCTGGGGTTAGAAGAGGACAAGAAAGCCCCTTCGACACAGACAACTGAACGGCACATTATCCGCACATTAGCATTTGAAGAGAAAAAGGGAATAAGGAGGGGAATCCTTTTATAATAGGTCAATGTTTATACCTGGAAACAGATTTGTAGTATAAATATCTATTACAATTCAAAAGTCTTTCTTTTAAAAAAAACAAAACAAGAAACAAACCACCACCCAAAACCTGAAACCATGACTGTGGGACATAATTGCTAAAACAACCAATAGCTTTGGCCTGGCAAATTGTACTCAGATAAATCCTCCTAAAGCTAAACATGCCCCACAGATTTTTACAGAGCCCTGTATCCCCCTCCTAGTTATTTTACCAAATCGAATGCAGCTGTTGGACCAATTTGCCCTCCATGGGATCTATTCTTTAAAAAAAACAATGCATGTGAAATATCATTTCCTTACAGGTTTGCCTAAAATCCTCTCCAGCCTAATAAATTAAGTTTAGAAGTTTTTCAGCCACAGCAGAGATCAGATTTCAGATTAGGTCTAGGTACTTGCCTTCCCAACTCCACTTCAAACTCTAGTTTCAGGAAGACTGTCCTCTCACAGAAAAAAAACAGTGCTCTGCTTAACATAGCAAACCTGCCCTCTCTGTTTGCAAACAGGGGAAAAAAGCTGGAGAAAATACTAAATTAGAAAGGAAGGAAAAAGAGGGGGAGGGGGAAGAGGAGAAAAGAAACCCAAAAAACTTCAACCCTAAGGTTGATTCAAACTGAAATGACTTGCATGCCCTTTGTGGCTTTAGAAATGGAGCCACCTGCTGCCTCTTCTGTCAGCCCTGACAGTTTAATTAGCAATAGAGCACCTCCCTCCCCAGGTCCTCTTTATGTGCACTAATGGGAAGAAACCTCTCAATCTCTCTCCCTCTCCCTCTCTCCCCCTCCCCTTGCTCTATTAGCCTTGAAGATAAAAGTGAAGGAGATTGCCTACATCAATGGGGATACCAAAATCACCCCTGAAACAAAGAGCAAAACCATCTACAAGCTGAATGGGCTGACAGAAAGGGATCTGAGGAAGATCGTACTCTGGCTCAAAGGTGGCCTCCAGTGTACCTGTGACGAGATGAACGACATCAATGTCCCTTACTTGGTGATGGGGCAAAAGCAAGCCGGGGAACTGGTCATCACTTCACTGAAGAGGTGGCAGAAAGGGCAGAGGGCTTTCAAGAGGTTCTCCCGCAGCATCCGCAAACTGCAGTGTTAGTGGCTTCAGCCTCCAGCAGCTGTCTCTTGTCCTGAGCTCTCTGGGCCTCCTGCACCTTCTTGCTTCGGCCCCTCTAAGCCTCAAGATGCCACAGGCATGAGACATGGTGACCGCTCTCCAAGAGGGGAGGGAGCCCTCCATTTTTGTACATAGGTTAAAATGTAATAATAATTAAAAAAAAAAAAATCATTACTATTTTTGGGAAGTATTAAAGTATCTCACTTAAAGCTTGGTGTTTTTTTATGGTTGCAAATGTGACTTTGGTCTGAGGATTTGCCCTCTTCATTTTGGTAATCCTGGTTTGTTTATATTCCTGCTTCTCTGTATACATGCATGCTTGTTGTGCAGAAGTGGGAGATGCAGAGAAAGACAGCCGTGTGTGTGACTGGCCTGTCACAGTGGGTGTGACTGTTTCACCAAGGTGAAATGGTTTGCCATCTCTAGTAACACTATAAAGGTCACATTATGACCCTTGCATGTGATACATAGGCACCAGTAAGAGTATGTTAACCGTTCTCACATTTTATTTTCCACAAGTCTGAGCCCTTCTCTCTCAGAGAAAAAAAAACCTAAAAAAACCCAAAAGTTTTGGAGCTGGTTGATCTGAATGCAACTTTTTTTATTATTATTATTTTACAAATTAAACCATCTGTAGCCTAACTGTAATATACCTAGTGGTTAACCTGAAAGAGTTGTAAAATATTGCTTTAATTAACCTTGTAAATACTCCAGATAAATGTTATATTCTTGTATATAAACTTTACATCACAGTTTACCCATTGTCTTGGTCTGTATTCACTTTGATCTGTTTTGGGAGAACTGGGAGAAAGCTGTTCAACTGGGCTTAGTCATGGCAAAGCAAAATTTGGCCTTTTACCCTAAGTGGCCTGGAGAGAAGCAGGAGGAAGGATCTAGTGCTGCAATCAGAAAAAACGTAGTGAACCTCATTTCCCCAAAGATGAACCCACAAGACAGGGAACTGAGTTTCAGTCCACTCATATTAACGTTACTGTTGAGCTCTGAGAGATGAAGAGTTTTCTGTGACTCCTTTGTTCGATCACCTGCATTTTCATCTCAACTTCTCAGAAGACTGCTCTTTGCTGACACGGAATCACAATGAAACCACTTCCTTAAAAATCAGATCCGTTTTTCCATTTCTTACACTTAAAAAAGACATATTAAGGAGTGCAAGAGTAGACAGAAAAATCTCATTTGCAACTAGCACTTCAGAATAATGGCAGATCAAGGCACATTTTGTGTGTATGTACACTCACTATTTTTATTGAGGGAGAAAATAAAACCTGCCTGATAGTGTAAATAGAGGAATGTTTTTTCAGCATTTTTTTACAAATGCTTTCTGATGAAGAGCGTTACCTGCTAGAATTGCATTGTACTTATCCTGAAAAAAGTCTTGCTTCCCAGTGTTGTCACGCATAAAAAATCCCTCGTAGGTTCACTGGGAAGACGAGCAGTCCAATATTCCCAAGGACAATATTTTATATTAATCATTCACAGACGGACTACAAAGCCAACACCAGATTTTTTTCAAAGTAAAAAAATCATATTAATTGATAAAAAGATAAAAACTAAAGATCTAACAGGTTATATTTGTTTTAGAGAAATGAATTGTTTGCCCTCTTCCCACAATCTTAATGCAGTTGCTACACCTGGTACAGACAATGGTAGGACCCTCACCAAGCACATCCTCAAATGAGGAGAACAGTCCTCTCAAATGTCCTCAAAAGTATAACTTTTTTTTTTTTTTAAAAAGTAACAAACCACCAAACTAAAACCCCCATTCCAAACTGGCTATTATTTATTTTGTGAAACAGTATCTTTAAAGGCCAGTGCATTGCTGAAATGTCACCAAATCTTTTCCAAATGGACCTAGCTTCCCAGGTAACAGATTTGAGTCTTTTCATGCTATGATGTAATTATGTCAATACCAGCACTATGTCCATCATCTTACAGAGCCATCAGCATTCAAGTGTCACATCTCTCTACCCATCTCACTCAGCATATAATGTAATACCTGTCCCTGAACAGTCTTGGATTTAGAGAGAACAAGCTCACAGGTAAAGAGGAGCTGGCTGAAGATGAGTCTGCAAAAAAATGGGCTTGTGCTGCTTGGTGGAGGAAAGCCCTTCAAAGAAGCAGTCATTGCAGTGCACAACCAGGACTGGTCTGCTCAGACTGCCTTACAGATGCTAAGTCCTCCTACAGCACCCATAAAATTGGGCTGTCCTAGAAGGCAGCAGTACTGATGCTGATGAGGACAGACAGGTCACAAGTTATTCATTCTGGGTTTCATGTTAAGGCCAAGACCACATAACAGATTTTTGACAAATCACTTAAATGTATGAAGACACATTACCTATAACCAACATTGCTCTAGAGAAAGAGAGGAAGGAAAGAGAGAGAAAGAAGAGAGAGAGAAAGAAGAGAGAGAGAAAGAAGAGAGAGAGAAAGAAGAGAGAGAGAAAGAAAGAAGGGAGAGAGAAAGAA
>JANVCC010000076.1:12027685-12062064 GCA_025345505.1 Todiramphus chloris collaris | reverse complement strand
AGGAAGGAAGGAAGGAAGGAAGGAAGGAAGGAAGGAAGGAAGGAAGGAAGGAAGGAAGGAAGGAAGGGACTTCTCTTCCTCCATCACAAAATAAACACCATTACTCCATCAAAATCTAGTTCCTGTCAGGACAAATTCAGAAGAAGAATAAACTAGACTGGCAAACATTCATTTTTACAAGAATAATCAGTGTCCTGGATTAAGAGCATCCTGCCACACAGCATACCCCTACTGATAAAGCCTTCTGCAGGTGGCCCTGGGCTGAATCCCTGGGACTATTCACTTTCATGGTAAATTGGCAGAGACAGGATTGCCTTTCAGATAAGCAGGATGTAGGCAAATGTGATGAGTAATGGGACTCGTGTTTTCCCAGTTTAGTTCCATTACCTTCTTCTAACACTATCCTGTTAAAAGATGGGCCATATTTTCTCAGTTATACTCTGTTATACTGTTTTCAAAGGTGTATAACACTAGACATTGCAAACTGTTCAACTGAAAATTAGTATTTTAAAGTCACGGCCTAAGGAAACTTCATCTCTTAGATGCTGGAAAAGAAGTAAGAACATAATTTTTTTCACATTTTTACTCTTACTCACTGAACAATAACTGAAAATCTGTGACTGTGTCAGGCAAATAGTAACAAAAAATTAACAGAGCCTATTACTTTTGATCATTATGTCACAGAGTAGCTTTATTACCTGGTATGGTACAGTATGGTTCAGTTCTAGCAGGTTTTGTTTTTTAATTGATGAAAAAAGGCAACCCACTGTTGCATTTTTCAGACACATTTTGTCTTATAATCAAAACAACATTGTTAGGCAGCCAATTACGTAGCTCCCATTGTATTTGCTTTCACAAAAACTATAAAAGCAGTTGACTACAATGGATTAGTTTAAGAACAATAATAATGATACTTGACACTTATACAGAAGTTTCCATTTAAGTTTCTCAGACTGCCTTCACAAAAATAGGCATTAATATCCCTATTTTGCAGATCAAGAACATGAGGCACAGCAAAGTGAAATAACTCATTCAAAACCACCCAGCAAGTCCTTTACAGTCATGAAAAGCAGCATAATTTTTGTCTCCAAGTTTTATGCTCTAATCACTAGGCCACAGCAATCAGAATGGTGTATAATCAAGGCAACACTTAGTTATAATTTGAAGGCATAACAAGAACCAAGGCTCCCTCCAACTTCTTCCCCAAGTGTGTAAAAAAAATGACGGCCCAAATTCAAGTTTAAAACCTGTCAGCAATATTCCTTGCAGTCATTTCCTTTCTTCCTTATTTATCGTTCTCTCTATCCTTTAATTACTTCTTAATCCTTTCTTTTCTCCGTTGCTTCTCATTTGCTTCAGACACCCACAGAGAAGCCACTCGAGTCTCTCTCGTTCCTCTCATGCAAACACTTCCACCCTCGGTATGGTTTATTAAAGAACTCATGAAGTATAACTACACACAAGCCACAAAAATCCTAATGACCATCTTAAGACTTCAAAAGCCCCATGCAGAAAATCCAGTGGGAGGCATTTATATTTAATTAATTATTTTATATGAGGACAGGAGGGCGGTTAGATGCCACAAGTAGCACCACAGACACACGCTGGTCTCCACAGGCATTGGCCACTATGCCTATTCTGCAGCAGAAGAACATTAAGATATTTAAAGGTTATAGAGATCATGAAGAACACAGATGAAGCGTGCCTTCACTTGTATGGCCAGGTCTCCTGCACATCTCAGCCTTGTTGTTGTAACCTGTGTTCCCCCACTGGGGCTACAGTGCACCTCGTTTCGGCTATCAAGGCTACCAGCCAAAAGCAGAGCCACTGTGGCTCAGGAATGGACTGCCTCATCATCCCTTAGGTGCTTCTGGGGCATGAATGATCCCCATGCACTTGGCAGAGCAGCTCCTTCTGTCTGCTTCTGTGGCTTGCTGCCATCCTTGCCTACCTACCAGCCCTGTGAGCCCTCACGATGTGCCCGCAGTTGGCAATGCCAGAGGAAGGGCGAAGGACTGATCTCTACCAGAGCAGTAGGTGGCCTTTCTTAGGTCAGGCAGGCCAGGATTTTGTTACTGGAGCCAGAAGTTCTTATTTCTAGACTTCAGAGATATGCCTGTATGATTTATCTAGAAGTTGCTTTCTTATCAGCAGATGTAGATTCAGTACAGCCTGACTGTCTGATGAAACAACCACAGGAATGGATCTTGTTTGCCTCTGTACAAAGAGGAAAGTGCAAGATACTCACATCACAGGAATCCAAGACCCCAAGCTGTCTTACAAACATAAATTAGCCCACGCTCTGTCCCTTTGGGGTGAGTTTAATAGTGTAACATTTTCCAAATGCATCAACCCCCTTCAGGGTGAACCATGGGCTCCTAAATCACCTAGATGCCTTGGAAAATATTAGCCACTATCCCCCACCAGAGTTAAGGCCAGTTGGCAGAGGTCAGCCAGCAAGCTTGTCATCCAGCCAGGAGGAACACCTCAGCAATCAGCCAGCCAGCCCATCACTCTCACAACTGATCAAAATAATGAAGCAATTCAGAAAGTTGCACTGCAAAGCAGGTGATGGAGAAAACTTCAAAGCCAATTACTGCACAGACAGAGAAGCTGTCCATCCAGAAAGAGCAGCACAAGTCTAAGAGGTATGCTCAGTGTCTTACAGCACAGAGCCAAGAAATATCATATATACTTTTTAAGGCCCACAATAAGGCAATGCTATTAATGTAACACTTTCAAAACAAATGCTGAAGATCATCTTTTTGGAGTACTTTTCAATCCACAAAGGTGGTGCTAAAATCACAGAGGTTTTTCTGTTTGGACACAACAAGTTGCCATCAGAGGCACAGACAAGACTAGCATCAACTCACAGATTTACCAGTGATCTGAAAGGGTAGCAAAGATGCTAATTTAAGCACACTTTCCATTTTCCAGATCTTTGTTTTCAGAACATCACCCTGGCAGCTTAACTTTCCATATGGAGTCACTATGGAAGGACAATTTAAAAGCTTTCCATGGATACCTGCTTTTATCAGGCAAAAGGTAACTAATCCTTCCTAGGCAATTTCCCTGTATTGTTAGTTTGCTTCAAATCCCTAACGGTGTCTAATTGCCTTTTTTGTTATGTGGATCTCCAGCCATGCACAATAGTGAACCATGGCTGGTTCCACACTGAGACAGGTGCTTTAGTGGCTGCAGGGCTCACATCATTAGGCACACACAGAGCTATTAATCAATTCAGTTTAGTCTGAGGCACAAACCTGAATTAAGTCAGGCCACTTTCCTAAGCAAAACAATAGCTTAATTGTAATAGGTAAGGCAAAAGAGTTTTGAGAGGTAGAGTTTCAGAAACTGGAGCAACTCTTCCCCCCTTTACCTCCAACTAATAAGGCAATACAAGAAAATACACTGTAATTTATGAATTAGAAGCTTTAATAATTTGTTTTCAACAATGGAAGAAAATCAGACTGAAAATAATCTTATAGCCTCGCACGGCCAGTTTCCTTCAGATGCTGGATTCTTCAATATCAGAAAAAAAAAATCACTACTCTCATTTACATTCTGTGATCTGTAGCGCTGCAGTCATCCCAATGATATGAATGGTGGGGTTTTTTTTTTTCACACAATGTGGACTTTCAAATAGAGAATGGATTTTCAAAAGAGTCTATGAAACTTAAGCATAAGCTAAAATTCCAAAGCATTCTTAGGTTTTGATTTTTAAGTAACTTACACAAGAAAAGACTAAAAAATTAATTTTGTTGGAAGCATAAGAAGGCATATTTAAAATCCTGTTAGATGCTTACAGATGCTTATCTGTTGCTTGAGATACTCAAATATATTTAAAATTTGGCCGCAACATATATATCCTCAGAGAATTGAATGTATTTGTCACGCAGGGATTTTGGAAATGGGATCTAGACTGTTGAAAATATTAGCAAGTAGTAGTATCACAATCTGTCCCACACACGTGCAATGTTAAAACTGGCTTAACCGTTTTGTTTCATCATTTAACTTGAATATGAGACTTACAAGGAGAGCTGAAATGAAATGTCCTGACTTCCCCACAGGAACAGACTTTATACATTCATGAAGTACTTTCGGAATTCTAAAGCTATCTCTACCTTCATGAGAAAGCACTACATGGAAATCATCCCCTCAATCCAGAATTAAGCTTTAGAAATCTTGTTGGAAGGACTAGCATCCTTCTCAACTTTGTACTGCTACATTAAGTTATGAACAATAAATGATTTGTATGAAATACTTCTTTCTACAGCACAATAGAGCAGGAAACTAAATTAACGGTTAAGAGGTGCCTTGCAACTGCTGCAACTACCTAGCACATAGCAAGGATTAGTATGAAAGTCAGCAATATATTTTTGAACAGTTATAGTTCATCAAGGGTCTATTATTTAATGTGATTTCTCCAACTGAAAGGTGGAAGAGACACTGCATTTGCTGCCGTATGAAACCCAAACTGGAGACATCTCGTACATGGATTACAACAGAGCAGATCTCCTAGACTACTAGCAGAGTGCCATGACCTAGTTCAGGGTGAATTTCACCTGGCAATAACTGTACTTAATGTGTGCATATAGTATCTAAATGTGAGCTTCTCCACAGAGATGCCATCTTCTGCACTCCTCCATCATCTGTTTGCTCCCACCACCCTCCTCAATCCCACAAGGCAGACAGCACCTCTCAGCTGGTGCTCAACTATTTTACTCAACCCCCAATGAGTCCTGAATGAAAACCACTAAATATGGTGAGTGGTTTGTGGTGAATTCAGCAGCTGAGCAGAAGACCCACCTAGCCCCACGGCTGCACTATTTGATGCACAGAGAGCTGCTGAAGAGGTGGCAAGTAGGTCACCACAAAGCTCATCCAAAAAAGTGGTCCCTTAGCCCAGACATGGCCAGATGGCAACCTAATGACTGTCTGTAGGGCAGGGCACAGCATGCTTCTATCTTGGACATGAAAAATACACCTTTTCTTCAATAGTGTAATCTTGGTAGGCTTTCTGCATTTGCTGACTGGGCTGTCCTCCTGCTTGCCTGTCTCTCACACTCATTCTATCTTTGATCCTCTCAAGGAGAGAAAGGATCTAGAAGAGCTTGTGGAAAACTTTACATGCAGCAGCACTCGAAAAAGAGATAAGAAGAAGGTGCTGGTGAATACAGCAATGGCATAATCTACTTCAGTGGGAGATTCTCATCTGGCTGATGTATTCCATTGCTGACACACTACTGAAAGGATGGTGCAGAAATAGAGCTTTAAAAAGAAAAAAGATAACAAGATTTGCCAGGGAATTTGGTACCAACACACATTCTAGGTAGACTTTATGAAGTGTGAAATGATGGCCTAGCGCTGGTCCTAGGGAAATCAGCAGTAAAATTCCATGTAAGTTGATAAAAAAGAGAGTAAATCCAGTATTGACTACTTTTGAAGAGTCTGACTCTTTAACAGCAAGAGTATTTATTTTCTAAGTGTCATGCTATATATAAATTAAGGACACTGACAACTCAAAAGGGCCACTTCTGCTCAAAGTCCCATTAGAAGAGAAGCATTTTGAATAGATTTAATGGAGTTCTACTGAAGCCACTGCTCTAAAATAGTATTAATACAATATCTGACTAAGTCTGAATAAAACATGTACTTGTATATAAATGCAATAGCAGAAGTTATCTGGAAGAAAAAACAGCAACCCTGGTTGTCAGAGTTTCAGCACAAGAGTGGGCAGGTGACTGTGGTCAGGATGAAGTCATTCTCACCGGCAACTGCCTGAGTACAAAGCTGCCTGAGGTTCAGCAAAGTCAGCCTGGTGACATGTGGAGCAGATGCTGAAAGTCTGACAGCTGGAAATGTTGGATGCACTTGTCATCAGGAGGTGGCAGGAAGCTTATGTCAGCTGGAAAAGAGCCTGGATGCCTGTTGCTAGAACAGCAGAGAGGGTTTTGACAGATGAAAGTGTTGGTGAGCAATGACTAGAGATAAGACTGCAGATCCCTGGGAAGGCAGAGGAGGGCTGGTTCTTCAAGTTTATCTTTAGAGATAGGGATACAACAGGTCACAGCAAACCCCCAGTCTGGGGTTGCGGCTTGCATCCTCAAGTCATTTACTGCTAGCTTAAACCCAGAATGGAATGGTTAGTTTGACATTTCATGCTCATTTTCAGTGTTAGAGTATGAATGCTACATGTATCAGGAAGGATGCAGGTGGGTAGAAAAGCAGGGGGCAGGGAGAAGAAAATGTTCATCTTTGGGAAAAGTTAGATTCACTAGGCTTGACCTTGAGAACCTGAATGACCAAAGTTTGCATATACTTAGGTCTGCACTTGGCAAAGCACCTTCTATTTGTATTTTACTTTCCTCTGGAGGCATTCAGAGTAAAGCAACAAAGGCATAGCAGATGTGTCTGAGTAAATCTTATTTGGTCCTGAAAAAATAGAGGGGAGAAAAAACAAAATCCAGAGGTTCTTAACTGAGATCGCTAAAATGTAAGTTTGTTAAAGAAAAGGAAGAAAATCTGAAGACTATGAAAAATGCATAGCCTTCAGAAAGACTGAAAAATAAGACCTTGTTAGTAGCTGTTTTCACTACAGATTCAGTAGAAATACTAGAAAACAAAACAAAAAAAACAAAAAAAAAAAACCACACACACACCCCCCCAAAAAAAAAAAAAAGAGTTTTGCAAGTTCTTTGGCTTTTGGATTTTTTTAAGCAAGTTTCCCTGAATATTCAATATTGCTCAGAGATTTTCCTGAGCAAGAGCCTCTTCAAAATGTGTTGTAAAAGTTACGGTATTGATAGCAATTTTGGATAAATGAAAAACCCAAGGTCTTTGTCAATTTTCACACTATGAGAAGTTCCTTTAACCAAGTACAGCTGGCTGAACCTTTTTTCATTAAATGGTTTATTGGTTTGGATGACTCAAATAAATTGAGTAAATTCACCTAGTGCTGTTTCTTTTTCATTTCCAAGGTTGGGAGTGGACATTTCTGAAATTAAATATTCCATTTTTGGTAGCAGACTTGTACAGTCACTGGCATTATCTATAGTCACTCATGCACATTCAAATAGAGTGAGACGAGATGGCAAACGCCCAGGCTACAGGAGATCCAGGTTTAAGTAAGTACTCTGTTGTGTGCTCTGTGTCCCAGTCCAGATCAAGAGCTCAACCAGTAACCAGAGATTCTGGTAGCTACATATTTGAATAGGAAGTGTGCTGTGTGTTTCACTCTCAACCTTTGCTACTGAAGTTTTTCCACACTGTATTAATTATAGAATAAATTAGATAGGGAAAGAATAAGCTTATGGCCTGATGACTGGGTTACTCACTTTGCACAGCAACAGGAGAACAAAAAGTAGAGGGGTCAGAGCCCACCTCTGATCCTCAGAGTCTCTCTTGCTCCAGTAGATACGCGTCATGGCCCCACATCAGACTCACAAACAGAGAAGATGCAGCACAAGAAACCTGTCCCACAAGTTCTCATTTTATTTGCTTGATACAGTAGGGTTATTTTTTAATCTAGGCATCCTAGGAAAGAAACAGAGCTCCACCCCAGAATACTTCATTTCCAGTGTTAAGAATTTCATCTGTGTGTTAGATGAACCTTACTAAAAGCTTGAAGCACTTTAGAGTCTTGAATTGAAGTTGTTAACATCCGAGGTAAATTGCCCTATACACTCAACCAGTAGATAAAATGGGAGAGCTGGGACTACTTCCCTCTCATGTTTATGATCCAATCCTTTGCTTTTATTAAATGTACTTGAAAACCAAATGAAACAGTTTGCCAGGTGTTGAAAAATGTTTCTACAATCTCAAATCGATCCTTGTTGCTGTGCTGATGGTTCTAAAGAAATTAAGTTTCCATTCAGTCCATAACATTTTTTTTCCATTCGGCTGCCAAAATACTTTAAACCCAGCAACTATTTGCACAAGCCTATAAATTAGGTTTACTAAAGGAAACAATTAGCAAGCCTGTAGCCTATAGGAATTTCAATTGGTGCTGCTACAGTGCATTGTTTAAGTACTTAGAAAATGATTCTAACAATTCTAAGTATTTGCAACACAAATGTGGAGCACATAGATGCCATCCTATTAATAATGGGAGATAAAAAAGATTGAAAAGCCAGTCTGCAGAGATGATCACATGCTTATTAGTATAACCACTATATGCTTTTCATTGGCACTGTATAGCAATATTTAAACTAAATAGGACAGTGCAGGGAAATGTGCTCCTGCACTGATAAATTTGTGAGAAATCAGAAGATACAGATGTGTCGTTTACTCCACTTAAGCTTGAACAGATGAGCTTCTGGGTAATGACACGAAGATAATAATTTCTGAAGGTGTACCACCAGACTAGAATTCTGTATGAAATACCAGTCAGAACTATAAAATCAGCAGCAAAATGTCATGAAACCACAATGAGTTTCTAAAGGACTGTCTATTTCCAAGTGGAAATAGCGTCAATCAGAAATGTTGATCTTGTGAAAACCAGTTTAACGGGAAAACTCAGCAGAGATGCTCAAACCACAATTTAATATACTCTACACTCCTGAAATACAATTAACCTGCTTAAGATGGTAATACTTCCAATATTAATTTGCAGCCTTAAAAAATTCTGCACCTTAGATTTAGCTATTAAGCTTCAGAGATGGCCTAGCAGCCAGATGTTTATAAACTCTTTTCAGGTTACCATTTAGTTACGGTTACAGGGTTAGACAATGTACTCTCATTTAGCCCTTCAACTGACTAGCTTAACCATTATTTGCCACTACACTAGGCATATGCACCCTGCGGGCTGCTGCTCTCCAATGCCAAGTCATCTATTTCCCCGCTGCTGCAAGGCTGAGGCTGCTCCATTCATCCCCTAGACAGCCTCCTTTCAGGGGAGCATTACAGGCTCAACAGACCTCTTTGTTGGAGTTCTATTTACACCACCATTTTTTTGTTACTCAGATTGTGAAAGGAAACAACAGGAGATGGAGAGGAGATGGACTGCTAACACAGTGGACCAGAAGTCATCAGCCTTGGTTCTTTGAAGTGATATGCACAGTAAACACGGAAACTATACTGATACGTTAAATAACCTGGTGGTCTAAGCAGGTCCCAATAGATGTGTGAATCTATACCTACAAAAAGTCAGCATCATAATCAGCAATAACTGGCAACCTTCCGAGTTATTTACAAAGAACTGCAGTGTAATTATTCACCCGGCTCACATTGATTATAATGGGATTTGTCTGGATAAATCCCCATGTAACTCTTTGAAAATTTGGGAGCTTTGGGGTAGTAGCTGCTTAGAGGTGCAGAGCTGAACACACGTTCAGAGGGCATGCACTTCTTTCCGAAGACAGCTAAAATGCAGCAGCAAATACTGTGAGCCTTTGACTCGATTGCTGCTGTCTCAAAGCCGTTGTGAGACAGAGATGCACTTCCCGGACACAGGAGTGCTGGAGCACATGAACTGTTTCATTCCCTTTGACTTCAGCAAGACTAAGGCACGCACACGACTGCTTCGTGGCACTTGGCTTTCAGCATGTGACCTGGGACATAAGGCATACGGCAGCGGTCCAGGGGCCTCGCAGCTGCTTTGCTTGTCAGGTTTGGGCTGGGGATGCTGTTTTGCAGGCACCCCCCGTGCTGCTCAGCAGCTGCTTCCCCAGGACGCTGCAGGCTCAAGCACTTCTTGCCCACACCACAAAGGTTTTTGCAGCCACATCGCTTCACTTCCGTGATTCACCCTGTCAACCGCAGTGGGAGCAGCACTCCACATTTCAATGAGTGATAGCAAGAAGTGAAAGACATGCCAAGGTGAAAGGCAGGGTGGTTGGAACCACAAGCCGATCAGGCAGAAAGGGCTTGGGTTCAGCAAAAGCTGCACCATTCAGACACGCTTCCCACACCTACACACGGGTAGCAGCTCCAGCAAGGGGACACCTGTATTGCTTATTTCTTTGCTGTTCTCCATCTGGAACACTGCCATTATCCCTCAGCTGTGTTGTCTTCTTTACTTAGTGCAGCACCCTACCACCCAGCCTCAGCTTTCTGTAGCCCTCAGCTAACCTACCCCTTTTTGAGCTTCCCCAAAAGGCATCTCCCTGCTAATTCATTTGCCAAATTTTAAGTCCACAAGTACATGGCACCCATCTCCCACTGGCCGTGCTGTCCATCGACCTCGCCAGAACCCTCTCACTCTCTGCTACTGCCTTCCAAAGTGGTGATGCCTTCAACAACATCAACACCACAAAGGGCAAAAATAGCGTTGCTTCTCTATGAAATACATTAATTTCTCATTTCTACAGTGGGACAGATGCCAGATAGTGCTGCTGTTGTATAAGATAGGTCCACATGTGTCACCTTTACCATGAGTCCACCACCAGTCTTTCAAAACATTTTATTGGTGCCCAGATTCTGGGGTCCTGGGATTATAAAGGTCTCACTGGTTTCATTTTCTGAAATGCTCATTTTTAGACTTTCTTTTTCTGGAATCAAAAAAAAAAAAAAAAAAAAAAAAAAAAAAAAAAAAAAGAACCCTAATAGCTAAAAAATGAGAAGTGACTAAGAAAAATTGTACTGTTATTGCAGAAAATTTTCTATTCCTAACCCACTCACATCACTGGGGGAACAAGGGGGATTGGCTTTTGATTTTTTATTATTTGAAATAAAGAGGTTTTCTTCACTAACGTTGAAGGTATAAGGAGAAGCACATTTTCAGGTCCTGCTTTACAGCAGATTAACTTACTGTTTCTCCCTTGTCTGGTGTGCTTTGCTGCTTTCTAAGAGCACCTCCTTCACAAAATAAAAATGTTCTTCTTTTATCTGACAATATCCAGAGGCAGAACATAAAACAGACAATGCACAGAGCACAGAGTGTGCATGCATGTTTCAGTGCAGAGAAATTTGCACTTTTAATTTTAACCAGTGCAAATGACAATTAAAAGCAATAGCCTTTCAACTTTTCCAAGAAGAGGTCCCAGTTTTGCATTTTATGGGGCAATTAAAAACCATAAATTTATTGTCTGTACAGGGGAACAATTTTCAGTGATTTAAGCTTACAGTGAAACCAGCTGATGTCCATCTTGCTTTATCCATATTACTTTATTCTTTGATCATAACTGTATCCAATGAATATTTTCATATGCTATTTTACTTTCTTGGTAAGTTGTGTGCATCATGAGATAAAAAATGTGTACTAGTTAGTCTTATTTTCCTAATGGGTTTTGCATTACAGTATTATATTGTAGTTATCACATTGAGAATTTGCCAAAATTATCTGACAGACTTGCTCTACAGCTTCAGCAATTCTGACATTCCCACAAAAGTTTCAAGAAGAAAATAAATCCATTATTTCTTGCTTCCCAGGAGTCCCAGAATCCAGCCTAGTCAGCCAGAAAGAGTTGTTCCCTTGTAAGGCCAAAGCGAGCCTTTGAAGCATATCACATTTATAAAAACATAGATGAATCCAGTGAAGCAGTCTTTAGGGAGGAGCTCAAAGAATTAAATTTAAAGTGTTTGCTGTGTTCTGTTGAATGGTGGGGGTAAAGCTAACAACTGACAGGGCTGCCTGGCTGTCAAGAGATTGAGATGGAAAAACAGGGCCCCAGATGTTAATTGCACATGTCATTTAAATTGCTACGATTTGGTTTACACTATCTTACACAGCTCCTTGCCTTTGATTAGATTCTTGCCAAGTGCTCTGAGGCTCTTGTTTGATAAGTGCTATAAAGGTACAGCATGTGCGCACTATTAGTATGTGCAGAAACATTCTTCTATCACTTACTCTCATTTTTGCTTCTTAGTCCTATTTATTAAAACACTGAAGAAAGAAAGGGCAAAACTAGGACGACAACATCTATACATTTTCCCTTGAGTATTTCTGCTTTGTGAAAAGTAAGGCTCTTTAGCCTTCCACCACTCAAAAAAAAAAGAGATCCTACTGTTGCATACTAAAGAGCACTTAGAAATACAAAACCACTACTTTCACAACAGAAAAACATGCAGCACTTCAAGCTTATTGTGAAGGTTTTGATGCATATTCTGGGTTAAATGGCCAGTATGGAAGCTATAAAATGAAGCTGCATAACATTATGACGTGCAATACACTGTATTAAAATGTATACACATTTTAAAAAAATCTGTATCTACTCATAGAGAAATATCTAGGAAAGGTAGGTAAGGCCTTTCATTCCCACCAGTGGCTGAAGTTAATTAGTTATATTAATTTAGTCCATGCCCACACGAGGGGCTGGACTCAGCCCTGCCACACGGGGAGAACTTTGTGGCAAAGACTGCATGCGTCTTGCTGCCAGGAGACTGCAGCTGGAGAGTCATCCAGCTAGCAGGGAGCAATTTGTGAAGCCATCGTACCTGAACAGCACTCGGTCCCAAACCCAAGCCTCAGGATGCTCTGTACTGGTGCGGAGCTGGGCACAGGGAATGTCACAGGACAAGGGTCAGCCCTGCTTCCCTTTCTGTCAGGACTAATGTCTGCTGTGTGTTGAGTGTGTATTCACTAACTACTGGTATTTCTCCCCCTGTACAACAGGGACACATTAAAAACCTCCTCCTGAACCATACAAAAAGCAAAGGACCATGTACAAAGCACAGCAAACTTACACGTGACACACTTCAGTGCCATTTCGGACTTGCGTGAGTGGCCATCTCTTCAGGATCCTCAATAATAGACATGGAAAGGGCAGGAGACCACAGAGTGCATCCATTTTGGTGTCTCATGCAGCAGATAAGAAAATGAAGCAACAACAAACAATAATGAAGTTTGGTTTGCTGCTGTCTCAGGAGGCTTTGGGCAGCCCACTTGAGGGATCTCTAACAAGTCACTTCCCCATGGATGATTGTCAGACACATGAAGCAAACCTAACACATATAATAATATGTGTCTTAATATAAAGAATAATAAAAACACCACTTGAGGTTAAAACAGGTAGTGGAGGCAGGAGAAGCCAGCAACAGCGGTCTGAGCTGCAAACACCCAGCCAAGCATTGGTAAATGGAAAACGGAGCCATCAAGAAACTTCCAACATTTCCCTGCCCTCATACAGCTTTTCCAGGAAACATCCTGGAAGCTGGCACAGGGTGAGGCAGTAGCTCTCTCTGCAACTCTATGCGTTAATCAAAATTACTCTTCATTAGGACTGCAGTAGTATCAAAAAGTCCAGGCACAATTTTTAGGCACTTAATGGCTAAAGTATACATAATAACTCACGGGCCTTCCCCCAAAGACCTTGCAATCCAGTTTAAAACAAGACACAATAAATGCTGAAAAATTAGTACAGTACTATGAGAAAGATGAGATCAATGATAATGAGCAGTGCAAGTGTATTTGGAGAAATTACCTTTTTTAAGATTAAGAAAAAAACCTCTCAAAATTCTCAGTCATCCATCTGATGAAGTTAGAGAGCACATCAGGGCATCTGCTCGTCTGCTCTGAAGTTTTTATTTCACCTCAGTAGAAATAAACAGAGATTCACCTGGACTGCGACAAGAAAATAGTTCTACTCATATAAAAGTCTACTCATATAAAAGCCATTCTTTCCATTCCTTTAAGCAGGTATTATTTTCTTGTCCCGTTCTGTCCAGTTTTAGGTGGATAATGTTAGTTTACACCTCAATTAGCAAGTACTTTTTACTCAACAGCTAGAAGAGAGGCCCTGACTGCACAAATAGCATCTAGCCTTTACCCCTGTCTGCTGCTCACAGGTGCTGTGCTTAGGAAAAAAAATAACATTTCTAGTAAATACTTTTTTTTGCCGGGTCACAGTTTGCCACTACAGAGGGGAGACTGGTGAGGGCAAGGTCATGCCTGTGTCCACTGATCATCCATTACACACTGATGCTACAGCCTCTATGCATTGCATTTTTCCCATGGCCACCATCAACACAGAATCATAGAATCGTTTCGGTTGGAAAAGACCTTCAAGATCATCAAGTCCAACAATTAACCTAACACTGCCAAGCTCACCACGAAAGGTTTTTCTCTCAACTACTGCACCACAAGCTGCAGCGTCTAGGTGGCAGCACCTCCTGGTACTTTGCTTAACCCCTCCTTCCCAGATCTTCCCCTTCAGAGGAAGCCCATCCTAGCTGCCTTTTGAGGAGCCTTCCTCTGGTCTTTGCCTCATGCAGCACACCCACCTAGGACAGAACAGCCCTCATCGCCAAGCCATTGCCACTGACACAGGGGTGAAGGAGAACAGAGGTTCAGAAGGGAAGTCTGGAGATGCAAAGATGCATTTGGCAGTGCATTATCCAAAATAAAAACACTGCACGGACTATAATTTTGTTTTCATTTTTTTAACCACTGCCACATACAAATTCTGGTACATATAGGCTACAAGAAAAAAAAATAAAACAGAAAAACCCCAACGAATCTGTATTTTGTACAAGTTCTTTAATAAGTTGGAAAGAAGTATACTAATAGAATATGATGAAGTACTAGCAAATGGTCCACTGCCTTTGAAATAAAACTCATTTCATTTGTAGGGCCCAGTAGCCTTTCTCTTAAGTGGTCCCTAGATTGCTACAGAGTCAAAATGTTACAATGCACAAGGATGAGAAAAATGGGATCTAAACTATCCTGGGCATATTTCCAGGTTTATTGCATAGTAACAATAGAACTCAGGTTCAATTAGCAAGATATGAATGCATTTGCAGAATCTGCAAGTTCTCTGTTACTTGCTATCTGGTAAACAAATAAATAATGCAGTGTGAACTGAAACGCATCTCTACTTTCAGCTATATCAGGTAATTGCTGCAATTTAATTCAGCTCTAATGAAATTAGAGCTTGCAGATGTGTAGACCAGTACTTTTGTAAAGGTACATTGTCATACACATGAATTACAAAGGCAAGTCTCTATTTTATGATATTTGCTAAGACTAGACTTGTCAATGCCCTTACTTGACTGAAAAAGTATAGTGATTTTTTTTTCTTTTTTTTTCTCTTTTTTCTTTTTTTTTCTTCCTCTTTATTCCCTCAATTTGATCCTCATGATGTCCTAAAATGAAAGGTTGGGAGCCACTTGCCTCATGCTTTTTCTGACAGAAGCAGCAAAAGGAGCTGATGAAGCAGTGAGTGGCAGTTGGGCATCTAGATGAGTTTGAAGTTTCTGCTAGGTGCAACTGTACCCTGTTGCACTTGTATTCTTCTACAAGTGTACATCCTTCCCCAAGTGAATGGTGACTTTCATTGCCTGTTTCTCCCTTAGACAAGTACAAAGTGCCACACAGTTACTTAAGGCAGATGGTAAAACTGTGGTATATCCCTCAGTACTCAGAGCAAAATGCAACATACATTACCCGTGGGGCTAAGATGTCCATGACAAAAAAAACCACAAAGTTTTGCCTTGACACCTCAGATTATATAAACAATAACAACAACCACCACACATAGATATTTCAACTGAAAAACAGTAAACTTCCATAAAAATCAGAAAAACTGATCCCCTTCAGTTTTAGAATTTTTATAGAAAATGTAAATATTTACAGAATTGGAAGATTTTGAAAGGAAAACAAGAACTATACATCATTTTTGATAATTACTTTTTCTGACAGAACCCAGTTTGGAACCAGCAGTACTACTTTTAGACTTTGTTAAATACTCTCAATTTCTCCTTTTCATCTTTTTTTGTGTGAGCTATGCTGCAGCCTTTGTGGTGTACATGTACAGCTCCCTAATTAGAATAGCTGAAAGATCAGACCTACGCCTCTTTGATTAAGTCTAGGAAACATTTTGTGTAAACCTCAGCTTGCTAATTTTGTTGCAGTGATTTTGTCCCTATGTATTGAGGAAAAAAACAATTCACTGCCACAGGAGGCCCACAGGGGCAGTGAAATATCTATCCACAGAGATATTAATAACTCAAGTTGTACTCAGCCCTCAGAAACCTGATGTTCTTCACTGATTTGCACTGGAGGTTGGTCCAAATAACTGACAAGGATGAAATTATTTTATAACTGTAACTCTCTAGAGTACACCATTGACCCTGTTGGTCAGTCACCTGAGAGAATTCATTAGCTGCATCCAGTGCATCCATTGAAGTTGTGTGACCACCATCCTCAGCATAGCTGCAGGTTTGTGAGCAGCTTTCAACTGAGAGGAGCAGAGGGAACTCGCCAACATGTCCAGCAACTCACAGGATGGAAGGGATGGAAAGGGTTAAGGGAATAAAACCCATCTGGCAGTTTTTCATGGTGAAGTTGTAATACTTGTTTTGAATGTGTTTCAGGAAAAATGATTTATTATCAACAGAGGAACAATAGAAGTAAGAAAATTTACATATTGCTTGCAAATGTTTTGTTAAATGAATCGTACATTTATAGTGATACCAGAAACCTTCAACATTTTGTTCACAGAAGTATAGTTAGTAAAGAATTTTCTTTTCTTGAGAAGTTTTACAGGAACTTTTTATTCTGTCAGTTTAATCAGTTCCTCAGTAAAACAAAATAGGGAACAGCTTTACAGCCATCATTACAGAGCTTACTGTTGTAATACATTGTTTTTCTTAGGTATAATAAATATAATGCTTCCTGTCCTTACAAGTCTAAGATAAAGAAATCATAATCATCATTTTAATGTGGGGGTGGAGAGAAAAAGCTTGTTGTCTCCCTGTTGCTGCCTTTCCTTTTTTTAGGATGCACATTAATTACACCATCTCCAGCTATAGGCTTGCCTGGCTACCCATAAGGGGGCATCCTCCATTGTGGCCTGAGGGACATCGAGTTCATCACACCTATGAGCTGCTTTGAGATACTGAACACAAGCATGCTGTTGGCAAAGAAGTGTTACTCTGTGGTGCATTCATAAAGCTGTGAAGACAGACATTTGACACTGGTATCAGTACCCACTTTGGTGCTGTGGCATCTGAGCACAGCATCCATCACGCAGCCATTTCCTTTCAAATGGGAAAAAGCGTGGCTGCTGTTGCAATCCTGCTCCTGAAAGAGGACTCAGAAAGAAGCACATGTTTTAAACCTATATCCAGGTTTCTGCACTGTCGAAAGTTCTAGTTGGATTCAAAGTTTGGCTAACATGGGATAGCAAGTAATAGCAGCAAAGAATGGCTTTGGGCTTTTGCGTAGTTCCTTGTTCAAATCTGTATCCCAACTGGTTCAACACTGTGTCTAAACAGAGTAGCTGCTGCCCATCAGCCACCGTGATTTCTTGATCAAGACCTTGCATCATCTGGGGCAGGCATCAAATGGAACATGCTGCATCTCCCTTCCAGCCCATACATATGGTGTTTCTTGACACAAGCACCAGAGCATGGGAGGGTAGGGAGACAGTGCACGTCTGCCTCTCTAGCTTCACTGCTGGGTGCAGTTGGGGTGCACTCAGTGCATACAAAGATCTAGAAGCCAGGACATGCTGTTGAGTCCTGAAGTGCAGGCACAGAAACCTTCTGGTCAGAGGAAAACTAACATTCAGGTTAGTTAGTCAAGCTCAGCTGAAGATCCAGATTCTTATTACAAGGGCATGAGGCTCCAGTCTAACACAGAAGCTCACTCAGCTTCAGTTCTGAAGGACGCTGATTTATAGCTCCAAAACAATCCCCTCCTTTCTTAGGGGCTCAAGGAAACTTTCACTAACTGCAGAAGCAAGATAAATACCAGCTGCAATTCTCACTTGGTAGGGAAAGAAGCTGAAACAGGGATTTAAGCTCTCTACTGAATCTGCACTTACCTTGAGCTAAAAGATTATACAGGGTTCAGATCTGCAGTTATGAAGTGTCTGCTTAAATTTCATAGGCATTATGTATTTGTGGCTACATTTTTGTTCAGGACTGAGCTACTAGAAAAAGAAAAGAAAAAAGACAACTCTGCCCATTACATTGTTTGGAAAACAAAAAAAAAAAATTGTTTTTCAGAATGATAGTTCCAGTTGCAAAGATAAAGTCATCTCATCTAGTTTCTTACCTATGTCTTTGTGCTTGTTTCCTCACAGAGTATCTCTCATACCTAGGCTTACTGTCATCTCTAGGTATAAGAAATCAATCTAGACTTTTTTTTTTTTTTTTTTTTTTTAACAGAACGTGTATTTTATTTTCAGGTTGCAACATCAGAAGATACATGCAAAGCACCATGGCTGTGAATCAGTGCATATGGAGATGGTTCCTGTTCTCTTTGCAGCCTTGGTTGTTGCCCAGATTTTGCTTGTTCAGTGGAAGCAAAGACACTGTCAATTCTATAATGTGAACAGCTTCTCAGAGAGACAGCAGTTTTGGAGCTGTAGGGGTTAAGACATCATCTTTCTCAGGTAACAATTGGGAGTCACAACAAACTCTTAAGGCTTTGCACCTAGCAAGACAACTGAGCCTCTGTGGAAAGCAGCAAGCCATGTCTTTTGGTCTGGTGGAGAATAGCTTTTATGCAAGAAGAAAAAACAACTTGTATTTTCTTTTCTGTGTATGCATATTGATGCTGTGGTCAGTCCTCAGCAGGTTAAAGCTTTTAAGGAAAAGGCTTTGAGTTTTCAAACAACTGTCTAATAAACGACTAAGGAAGAAAGCAAAGTCACTACCCTTATCCAGCTAAAGCTACAGGGGGTTTACTGAGAAAATCCAAGGTCCATATTCATCAAGTCACTCGTGCACAAGCCTTACGAGAGAGAAAGCTTGTCTTGTGGTAGAGGTGCTAAAACTGGTGCTTATGGTGCTTCAGCTTACTTCCTTTCCTCTACCACAGACTTCCCTGCAAACGTGAGAAAACTAGAGCGACATGATTTCCACCTCTGAGCTCCCTATTCAATGGCTTAAAAAGGTTAATTGTCTCAGAAAGGGCCAGTCCTTAGAAAGCAATGTGAGTTAAGTGTTAAACAAATAGCAGGGATTCCACAGGTATTTCAGACAGGCAGAACTTTAAGCATGTAAACAGCTTTCTCAGCTTTTTCCTCCTCATCAGCTGATGAGTGCCCTAAGCCATCTGTAGACTGACATCCAGTTTTTGCTAACTGAACTGCTTAATAGCAGTGATATCAATAACTGTCACAATCAATACTTTGTCTCTTGGCAATTGCTCCTCAGACCCTGAAGCAGACCTGATGGGTCTGTTAAACAATAAAGACTAAACACATTGATACAATTTACAGAAACTGGTTTAAGTATGGGATATAAACCCAGTCTGATCTATGACAGCTTTACTGTTAGTGGAATTTCACAGTGGCATAAAAATGTGACAGAGAGATTTTGAAAGAGACTCTTCAGCTATACTCTACACAGTTGGGAACAGGGATGAAATGATCGTCAAGGCAACATATATACAGATGAAGTGTCTAATGAAATCACAGGCTCATTGAGGATTTTAGCTTCACATCACTAACTCTCTACACTTACAAACACACACTCCTAACCCTGAGAGCACGCAATGCCCGAGCATTTATAGTATAATCATATACGATACTATCTTATCATTATGTTCTCCTTGACTTCTCTTCTAGACCAGTTCTGCTGTATGATTGAATCATTTAATGTTCATGAAGGCATCTCAGCTGAGAGCTTTTCAAGTATTTCTTTCCTGTCAGGTTTTGCCTTTCTGATTTCAACAGACTTAGAATAAATTTAGAATATTTAGATTAGAAACAGACATAGAACATATTTAGAATAAAGAACATAACACTGAAGTGACTGAAGTCACTCAGACTGTCCATGTCTTTGTTTTCCATTGAAAACATTTTGAGACTGCTATCCAATCAGTGCTGAAACACACTTGAACTCTAAGTATGAATACAATGATGAGCAGCTGGAAAGGTTCCTGTCTGCCTAGGAAAGCCTATGGGAGTCTAAGCAGCATGCACTTTGTGTGCTTTGTCATTACCTACTTAAAGGTAGTTAATGTGTACTACATAGACTTAAACTCTGTTAAAAATGCCAATAGTCTATGCTTGTTACTTGTGTAACTTGGTCTTCAGCAATTAAAGCTACATTTCCAACTATGAATTTACGGGAGCCAGTCATGCCTACAAAGTGCCATGGCCAATATGGAAAAAAAAACCCCAAAAACCTTTAAATGCATTTAGTCTAAATTAGGGAGGCTGCAGTACAACTACAACAATCACAGCACTGTACTAAGACTTTCATGATGGCTTTTGTATTTTTTTGCATTTTAATGCAAAAAGAATTTTAAAAGAAAGAAAACATCTGCACCAGAAACGTGTCGGGGGCCTCAAATCTTAGTGCATAGCTGTGTGGCAGAAGCAATACCTCCTCCTCCAGTAAATGAGGAACTGAAGCAGAGCCTCATTCAGTAAAAATAGTAGCACCAGAAGCTGACGTTCACTTTGTACTGAATCTTGGCAGTAACTCTCCCAACGAAACAGAATGTGACTCCTACAACTACTGTCTATGTATGAAGTTACTTTATAATAGCAAACACCTCATAGGTGGGTCTCTGCCAGTAGATGGCTTATTAGATTTATTTCTTGTTAGGTAACTAAAGAGTGTTTGTCACCAAAAAAACTTAGAAGTTTGTGTATTCAGTTACAACTGCCTTTGTGTTTCATATCCAGATACTTTTGTATAGCTTTAGAACACACTGTCAATCTCATTGCATTAGCTTGCTTTCTTTAAAAACATGTCATGGAGCAATCTTAAAGTCACAAATTTCTACCAGTATAGTAACTGCCAAAATCCAAGCCACTGTACTTTGAAGACTAACAAATAGGACAACCATTAGGATACAGAGTTGTTTAATAACATCCTCAGATGAGAAATATGAAAAAAAAAAATCACCTAGTATACATTGTTGCATCAGACAAGGAAACCTGATTTTGGAGAAGAAATGGTAAAGATGGTTACATTTAGGATTTAAACAACTTGGTTAATGCATACAGGAAATTGTCTATTTGACATAAAAATAAGCAGCAACAACAACAAAAATCTATTGCTTTCTTAAGTAGAGGCAGGTCTAGACTTTGTGCAGTCCAGTGCTTCCAGGTGGCAGTTATTATGCTTGTGTTCGTGTGTGTATCGGTTTTGATTGATTTGGTAGGAAACATTTAAATGAGTCAAAGGTTGAAAAACGACCACATGCTTGCTAAAGGAAAAATGGCCCTCTGCTTTTGCTTGCTTACTCATTTCTCTTACTTGCCAGCCAGCTTTTGACTGCTTGGTTTATTCCTGTATGGTTTACATATAGGCTATGCACAACAGTATCTAATGCTGAAGAGAAGGAACCAAACACTTTCCCCTGCTTGCAACAGCATTCTTGCATCTTAAAGAGCAAAAGAGAAGGAAAATCAGACACAGAAATAAACTACATATTTTCAGTGGGAGAGGTAAACCTAAGGCTCATTTTCTGTGATCAGAAACTGCTTTCTTTTCTGTTTTCTATCCCAAGAGATAGTCAGCCTTCCTTTAGATATTGCAGCTTGTAAGGCAATATCAGCTGAGAAGCCTTTCTGTTCGATTCTCTGAGGTCATGGTCATGTACACAGTCCTGCTCAGGATACCCACGCTATTCTCAGACATAGTAAGAGCTCAGAGAGAATTGCACAGTCCAGTTAGTAGAAAAAAAGCAAAGGATTGCAGTGATTGACTCCCACCCTCCCCTTCAAAGTGATTTGCAAACGTGAAAAAGAGAAGTTTGGTTGGTTTTTTTGAAAGAAAAAGGAAATGAAGGTCGAAGGGAGGGTAAAATCAGCCCTACATGGGAAGGCATTCATCAGCTTGCTCAAGAGAATCAAAAAATTAAAAGCAGCGACTACTTACTAGGTGCAAGAGAAACAGCAACAGCCTTCCAAAAGAGCATTATCCAGGATTAGCAAATATGTAGAAGGTCTCCCTCCCCACCCTACCCCCCGCAAAAAAAAAACTCCAAAGAAAACAAAAAAAAAAAAAAAACCAACACAAAACCAGGCATGTTAGGGAAGGCTCCTATTTCAAAGAGGCAAGAGCAAAAAAAGTTGCAACAAAGCAACCAAGGCTCAGCTGTGGATAATTTCAGCAAGAGGGAAGAGGTTGCTCTTCACCAGATGGCTACATATAAAGTAACATGAGTGTGATCCTAGCACAGAAGAGGGGGTCAAAAAAACCCCCCAAAACCAAAACACACTTAAAAAAAATCAAGTTTTTTCTAGTAGGTCTTAAACTGAAATAAAATGTAGGCCACTCTGGCAATTGTGGGTTTTCTTCTAGATGGTAGCTGGCAGTTTGGGGTTAACTTCTGTATGAGCAAGCAGCTTACAGAAAATTATTGTTCCTGAGTTATTTTTGAGAATTTTCTAATTGTTATTTGAAAATAAATATGAAGCCTGTGTTCTGATCATTCAGATTGATTTTTGAGATGTTTACATCTGTGTTCAGCTAACGCTCCACTTCCATTTCAGTTTCTCCATTTCACTCATGACTTTTGGACTTCTTTAACTGGGTGAGGTGTAGGCAATTATGTGTTTGCAACTGTATTATGTGCTTTGGGATGCGGGGTGACAAAGAATCCTAGTCAGAGAATTCCAACTTCTATCGTCTCCCAATCTATCCTATCCAATTCTTTTCAACATAAAGTCAGGAAGGGAAGGACCTTATTAGTATCCGACTGTATTTTCCCAAAGGAAATTCTCACTATCATGTACTCAGCTGATTCTTATAATGCAATTTGCTTGCCATTGAAAGCTGTCCACTGATGAAATTAAATAGTTATTTTATATATATGGACAAAGTTCTTCTTCCCTGGAATAATAAAAATCTTAAACCATCTGAGATAGAAAGGCAGATTTGTCATGGTCTCAGAACAATCTTAAACATAAAAGCATTACTTCTGGTCCCAAAGGTGGTTGCCCGTTTTAGTGATTATGTATCTTGTATTACATGGCAGTGAGGTAATGAGAATTTATTTTGGAATACAGCTGAAAAAATGAAGCAGCTTATTTATGATAGCATTGATTTCTATACCTGAGTATGAGGCAAAGCTTGAAAATTAGGTTGGTTGATTTACTTAATATAGAAATCCCTGCCAATTTCCAATGTACCACTGAATATAAGCATATTAATTTATATCTTAAAAAAAAAGCAAACAAACAAAACCAAACCAGCTGATTTATTATTTCTTCTATGCATATGTTTTTAAGTAGTTGAATATATGTCTACATCAAAAGAAACTATATTTTTAGAGAGCCAACTAGTTTGTATTGCCAAGTTAACAAGTTCTGCTAAGGTCAGTCTCTCACAATAAATCTAATTATTACACAGTTATTTTCTTTATGTATGCAGTTTTCACCATATGCTATAAGATGGAAAGGGTAGTGGAATAATGTTCTTCTGTTGAATTTGCTGGTGATGAGCATTTTTATTCTCTCTGGCTGAGGGGAGCATTGTGAGGGAATCAGAGGACAGATGGACATTTTTCAGTTGTTTCTTGTATGACTTATTTAATCTGCCTAATTAGAAAATGGGGAAGTTGTTTATGACGCTGATGCTGACTTCACTTCTAGGTCTTCTTGAGCTCTTTTAAAGTATGGTAATGAGAAAAACATTTTACCTTTGGGCAGCAATCTGATTTGTCAGGAAATTCCTCTTGCTATGATGGGTGGATGAGGAAAATTTGGAATAATATGATCCAGATGTTAAAGCTTCCATTTAGCAGCAATGCAGATGTATTATTTTATGGAATTGTCCAGATGGTGACCTTCCAGTATTAATAATAAATCAATACTAGGGTTTTCATCTGTATGACTCAATTCCTATCTTTGTCCTCATTTACATGAGAAAATACTCGTGCATTTCATGTAGAGGCTAATAGTATTAAAATTAACAGTCTGGAAGACATAAAAATCAATATGGAAATTGAAACAAGTATTGCAAATAATATATACCAATTGATCTGATAACATCTTTACCTGAGAGAATATTGTGATATCATTTTAAAATTAATTAGCATTTAATGTTGCAGCTAACATGATAACAAAATTCTGTTATAGATTTGTATGAGAAAGTAATTAACTGACGATGTGTGTCCATTCAGTTTTGGCTTTTGCCACTTAAATTTGCACTCTACTTTCAGTCTACTGGAAAAAAAAGCAACACACAGTTGATGAGCACATTGGAGCTACTATCACATTGGACAGCAGCAAGGCAAGCAGGCAATGGAGAGCCTTTGGTGGCCTCTGGTGAAGGCCAGGAGACCTCAGACTCTGCAGTCAGGGATGTGCCAGGACCACTGACCCGTGGTATGCCCAAGGGGTGTGCAGTGTGGAAGGAGCTCTGTCATTTTTATAGCCACAAGCAGCAGACCATAGTCCCATAAAGCCAGGGCTGCAGAAATGTGAACAGTGATGTGAGCTAATGGTGCTGTGTCATTATCTTTTGCAGGTGTTTTTATCTGTTAATTTATTTAAACTTATCTTGTGAAATACCAGTTTGCTCAATAGCATGCTTTTTGGGGTTTGAGGGGACTTTTTTTAAGAGTTCCTCCTTTTCTTAGGAGAAGAATTTGTTCCTACTTCAGCTGAAATCTGTGGCAAAACTTGTTGGTTTTTTCACCTGTTCTTGTCCTGTTCTGGACTATGTCTTCCTCCTTCACAACTGCCAGTTGTTAATTTTAATTACATTAGCAATCAGTTCACAATTACCATTTCTTATGAAGACTGAAGCAAAACAAAAGGTTTTGTTGGTTTTTTTCCCCTGTACCTTCTCCTGTATCATAAATTTAAGAAAGGGAGAAATATAGAAGTGTAAAGCTTCTATTAAATTTAAATGAATAATTAAGTAGAAGCCACATATGTGGCATTTTGTGCCATTCTGCAAAATACACAATGTCTTGAGCAGTCTTTCCTTTCTCCTATCCATAGGTTGGTCTACAAACGGCTCCTCCTGATCTGAAATATGAAACTGGAATTGTTTATCATAATGTTTATCAAGTTTGGACTTAATTTATTCTTTAGTGAGGTATCTTTGGGTAAAATTGGGATTGGCAAGTGTTATGATTTCCTGTCTGATAGATTTTACTTTGTTTGCAGTGAAATTGCTCTAGTCTGGTCTCTTCACCACCCACCTCAACATACGAAACCCCTTTTATCTTGTGTAGCTGCAGGTTCTCTTACTTCTTGGTTTTCATTTTTGCATAGTTGGTCTGAAGTTTGATATTCAGTTATTTTACAACTTGTCTTTGTAGTGTGAAGAGAGGAGGGGAAAAACCTTAAACTTATATGGCCACTGTGTTCACTCATTTAATCCTCTAATTTAACTGCTAAATTAATCCTCAATCCTTCATTTACGTACCTGAAGGAGATGAGACATAAAACAGCTTAACATAAAGCATAAAAATAAATAAGCACATAAACATCAAAACCACATATTTTTTTCTGATAATTATGATTTCCCACTCTACCAGTCTATAATGTTGGTAGTGGGTTTTAGATTTTGTTTGTTTGGTTTTGTTTTCTTTTTATTTTGACTATTGCCAAAGTCAATATTGTAAGTCCAGATGATTCTCAACCTAACCTCTTAATGCAGCTAGAATTTTTGTCCGGGTAGATTTTGAATTTTCTTTATGTTTGCCCAGGCTTTCTGTCTGACTAGCAGCCCAGTCAGAGCTACTGTGCTGGATTCTGTTTGAGGCGCTGTCTGACCAGAAATTCCAGGGATTCTTCAAGAGTATGTAGATCAACTACATAATGCATCTGCTGTAAATCCAACACTTCTTGGAAGTATTGGAGATACTGCACATACGAAAATCAGCTGTTCCTGTAAGTGTCAGATTTATTGCCCATACATTGTATAGTTGATGAACCCAAAAGTACTTAGCTCTGATGGAAAATTCTTGGCAGAAACTTAACAGTCTTGTGTGAAGTTTTATTCTGTCAAGGTATTTTATTTAACCAGATAAATTCCCTACCAGCGTATTTTAAAGATATAACTACAAAATTTGTTAGATCTGTTTTACAGGTTCTTACTTTGTGCCCTGTTGCAGCAGAAATGGCAAGTTGTTTTTAATGTCAAGAAGTTCCAATTTTAGGAGTATTTGGTAGACAGGTTTCAGCCCCCCAAGACCTGTAACACATGCAATCTCAGTTGACAAGAGATGTTAATATTTTTGCAGCACCTGTTGGGTTGGGGTTTTTTGGGTGTAGAGGGTTAAATATCACTTGCTACAATTTAGCAAAGATTTTATTCTGAAGAACTGGTATTCAGGAGGACAGTGGTCTCTTTCAGCTACAGAATCTTAACATTTCTTTCTCTGGCATCTTACATCTTATTGAGATTTGTCTGATCATGTCGCTTCTGCAAAACAATGAAACATATCTAATTGTTCTAATTGTTCTATACAATGAGGTTCTATGGAAAGTCCCTTTCTAGAAGAAAATGTGTCAGTTTGGCTTTCCTATAACAGCGGCCATGGCTGAAAAAAAGTAGTTCATAGCCTACTTTCAATGTAACTTGACAACAAGCATATTGATAATTCAAGTGTGAGGGGTGCCTGCTGCTTCAAAAGAAAATGAAACTAAACCTGCAGTTTGAAGGAAGCAGGAGTTAACTGGAGTAAAAATCATGTTGGTATTTTATACTGTGGTTTTTTTTTGTGAAGAACAGACTCACCTGAGTACTCTTTTGTAGTTTTGTGACAGAATTGACCCTGACAACTCCATGGATTTTGCTGTGACACTGCTTTTTTACAGACTGTACTACAGAGGGAGGGGAAGCAACTTTGCAATGGCTTCCACCATTGATGTAAGTGTTGAGGATCATCAACCTGAATATCACTTGCAAGGACTGGAGGTGAACTCTTGAATCCCTTGTGCCCTGGGTTCATGAGAATAAGGTCTGCTGGATACTCTTGCAGCAAGCTAACCTCACTTTTCCTTGAGGAGAGGTGTTCCTGTGCCATGAACAAACCCTTGAACACCCTTGTCAATCTTACGATTAGAAGAACTGCCTTAGTGGAGTAGTAGCCAGTGACATATGCCAGGGCCTGGTTTGGGATTTTCAACAGGTGGGTCCCTATGTAAAAGAGACTACATAATTTTACTAATTATCATCGGAAGACAACCTTCTTACTTCAACAAAGCCTGTGAAAGACTCTTCTTGCCCTTTCCTTTTTATAGCTCTTACCTTCCCTTTCCAAATAAGGCGATTATCTCAGCACAGTTCACTTATGTCCCAATTACTTAAAATCAAGCAGACAGTTATTGAAGTTCTTCAATCAGCAGTAAGATTTGAATTATTTCTTGATAACCGTGTATCCTGGTATTAGTAAACTAAGACAACTGTAGCCATTTTTGAGCTGTCCTTATCTTTGATGTCACTTAAAATGTGCTTATGCATCCTTTAAGAAAATATTTTGTTGTTCTTTGGCTCCTTTTTTTTTTTCCTGTAAACTTGATCTTGACAGTTTTACAACATCAATGGCATACCAACAAGAAATCTATCCAATGACATATGAGCAGTCTGCAGGGAGCAAATTTTTATGGATATAAATGAAGAAGGGATCATTGAAAATACCTACCAGCTGTCCTGTAATCATGTGTATCCTTTCCATGTTAATTATGTAACTGTTGTTTTCTCCTCTTTTATGCTGCATTAAAAAAAAAAACCAACAATGTCAATAAATACCAAGGGGAAAAAAAAAAAAGGAACCAAAACCACATTTCAGAAACAATATAGCACAGAAGTAAAAATAGGAGCATGAAATATCTTTCAGTTCTGTGACACAAGTGAAGACCATGCAGCTTTTTGACAGGCAAACCGATGCAAGAGTGGCCACGACCCCACAGTTTCAGCCCTAAACCTGCCTTCCAGGTACTTTGTGTAGAACCTGTGTGGGCAATACGTTAGACCAGGCATGCTGACATAGTGGTGAGGTATGCTCCTGTGTACTGCAGATCACTTCCTCCAGCTGTGTCTTGAGCTGTGTTTGCTGGGTAGTTTTCAGGCAGACATGGAAGTCTCTTCAAATGACAGCATATACATACCCTACAGCCTGATGGAAGACCCCACGACTCATGCTTCGGGGTACCAAATAACTCAGCATTTTGCATTCCAGCAATTTAACCAAAAGGTATCTCATATATCACATATGTGCTGGAACAATGTTACCAATCAACCCTTTCTGCAGTTTATAAAAGTATCCTGGCTTCTTCTGAGCTGGAAAATATGAACACCACTCTGGAGGTTCAGGATATTGGATTCAACTTAAAAATAGTTTCAAATATTCTAGATATTTTAAGTTACATGAAACTGCCAGTTAAAACAAGGCAATATCTATAATCAGTCATTAAAAATATCTGTTGATGGTTTGACTAGGTTTGCAGATGTTGTTTATATTTGAAAAATTCCTTAACAATACACCTGATACCAGGTTTCATGAATCCCGCACCTATAATTGATGCATTGTTGGCAAGAATCAGACTTGCCCATACTTCCCTGAGAAAGTTGATTTGAAGAGGATGTTAAGTAACCCATACCCTCTCCCTAACAAGTGTGCTTTTGATTTGAATTTTCTAAACTGTTTTATCATATCTAAGACCCCAAGCAAGCTAGGAAAAGAAAAATGCACATATATTTCCTTCTTGATTTTAAGACATCCAGAAATCATTTTTATAATGAGAGGAGCATTTTAAAGAATGTAAATCACAGTGGTAGAAAGACCATGCAGTGGATTTTGCTCTTTAGTGAAACAACAAAATTGATACAATTCACTTTCAGAATAAGTGCTGGCTTTTCCCCCATTTCTCTTAGTAGTTAGTAAACAACCTCTCTAGCAAATGAAGTAATAGTTGAAGACCTGCTGCTGCATCTGTAGAAACCTACTTGAGTGGAAGCAGAGTTTGGCTTACTCTTTTTAAGCCTATTTTAACCAAACGTAGGGAGGATATTTTATTTTAACCTCACCCCTATCAAAAAGGAAGTAAATTAGAAGACTTGAAAAGAAGGCATTTCAAAAATTTAACCCAATACTACTACTTTTATTCTGAGTAAGAAAAACACCAAGATTTACCTGTAGTTGGATTTTATCTCCCGTTTCCTTAAGAGCAGATTAGATGGGAACACAAAAGTATTGCATGGACAACTTTTGAACTAGCTCTAGTATCTGGTGGTTTGTCAATCAGTTGTTATACTTATTTTCCAAGGCATTAGTTAGTCTAGAATAGGGTTCAGCTTACTAGCAAGAATGAAATGTATTGGATATTTACCTGTCTACAACAATATGCATATTCTATACTAAATTTTAAAAGACTAGAGAAAATAGTAGTTGGTTGAACTCTGATGTTCTATACACCCTTTTGCAGGATAGTGACTCTTTTTGCATTACAGCAAGATTGTACAGCATGCTATTAAAGCTTTTTTATTTCCTCAAAGCAAGAATTGAAAGAAATTGCTACCTTTAATGGGAAGGTTGTGCTAGAAAAAAATAAGGACTTATTTCTTAAAATGAGTATCCTCTAAAATAAATGAAAAATAAGCATTTTCAGTTTGTTTCATTGTTCAATGAAAGTGGCTTTCAATTGAAATTCTGAGTACAGAAAATTGTTCAGTAGATAATGAGAGTATAAAGTCAAATAATGGCTTTGTATACAGCAAATTTTGAAAAATGACACCCAAATAGTTTGTTCGTGTGGTTAATGTAAGGTAATACAAGATTATTATCAGGTTTTTTCCATTCACCTCTTTCAAGAGCCTTCGTATTGCAACTTGCACATCTTCCAGTGGCCATTTACAAAAAGATCTAACCATGGCAACGTTTATGGTATGCTTGGCAGTCAGATAGGCCTATATGTGGAGGTCCTATATTAAGTCCTTTTTCACTTACCATGTTCAAAAGGCCAAGCTGCCAGGTTCTCAAACACAGGAGGATAAAGCTATGATCCTTAACCACCAATTCCAGATGTTGTTATTGTTAGGTGGTGGGGTTTTAAAAAAAAAACCAAACACAAAACAAACAAAAAACTCAACTAAGCTCCTCCCCACTCAAAAAACTGCAAACAAACAAAAGCAGTTGAAAATGGCTGCATAAGTCTTACTGCTTAGCATCTGAATGTTTGACATCTATACTACCCTGGTGTCACTTTGAGGAACTGAAACGCAGAGTATTTATGCAAGAACAGGCAGTTCTGCTCAAGAATCAGAGAAGCTGCTCTCAAAAGGCAATTAGCCTGGCTGAAGTAACTTTTGAACTCAGATGAAATATAGTTATCATTTAAAGAATCTTTACATTGTTATTAGAAATCAGAGATATGGATTAACTTAATTGACACTTCAATATATACAAGAGAATGAGGCAGAGATTGCATGAAGCCATCTACCAATGCAGGTAGGGTTTAGATCTGAAAAATAGGAAAAGATGCAAAAAATGTTAAGTATATTAAAGAAAGAGCAAATGTTAAGTACATAGAAAGAAGGTGGTTTTTTTTTTTGTTTACAGGAAGTATCAAAGTTAGTAATTCTTATAATGCATTGTGTCTGTATTCATGTCACAGTTTAAGGTCAGGGCGGCCCCTTAGACCTATAACAGCTGCTCTCTGTTAACCCCCCTCCCTCCCCAAAGGGGAAGAAGAAAGGGAATAAGGGAGAGAGACTTAGTGATTAGAAAAGGAAACTAGAACAGCTTGAATGAAAATGAAAGTAATAATTATAAAAAATGGAATATATACAAATATATACAAAACCAGTATCAAACACAACCCCCCTGATGGTAATTCCATCACCATCACCACTGATGCTGTGGAGCAGGCACTGGGGGAATCCCAGACTGGGCCCCACAGCAGATGGGAGCTGTGTTCAGGAGCTGGAGTCTGGTACTGGGTTCAGGAACACACAGACTGGGATCGAAGGCAGAATGGATGGAGTCCTCCTCAGATGCTCTGAGGCAGGAACTGAAAGAAGACCCGAGCCAAGCCAAACAAAGCTGGCAAAGCAGTCCCAGAGGGAGAAGAGCCACAGACCCTTCAGATCTTGCAGCTCTATGCTGAATATGACTTATATGGGCTGGGATCCCTCGCTGGTCAGTTTGGGGTCACCGGTCCTGTCCGCTCCTCCCTGCAGGTGCAGCCTTTCACTCTCTGCACCCCCCAATGTGGTACACAAGACCCAGCAGTGGCCTTGGTCTGCACACCAGTCCTTGGCAGTAACTCTAACCATGGGGTGTTCTCACTGCTAGCAGCAGACACTGCCTGTGAGAACAGGCTGCTGCCTTCAGACAGTGCAGTTAGAAGAACTGAGCTGAAAAGTAAAATTACTGAACAGAATTTGTTCTGTTCTCACTCATACCAGGACAATTCATATATGCAAAAGTTCATGTAAATAAATCATTCACGTGTGTTACACTGTCAGAGTAGCCTAATTGTGGGTCTGATGGAAGAATGTTTGTCCTCAGCCTTCTCAACGGCTGACAAAGGACCGGGGTACTGACACATTGGCTGTCTGGAGAAGCAACTTCCTAAAAGCAGCAACACAACAGCAGCTAGCTGTGAGATGAGACTTCCTATGTACCAGCTCGATTACAAATATTGAGGTGTCTGAACAGAGGTTTTATACAAGTTAGATGCCTAAGACCAGAACACAGAAATAAAACACTAACTTGGACATGATCTCATCACAGATACAGCCAAATGCTGTAAGCATTTCAATGCAAAGGCTTTTAAGGTCTGCTTTTGTACATGCCTGGAAATGTCCTACACTGTTCCTAAGCCCTGACCTGATCCAGAAGTTAGTTTTTCCTTTGACCTACCAGATTCAAGCTGTTAGGGGTCATCTGAAATTTCCTGTGGCTACAAGATCACCTAAGATACAACTGTATCTTAAAATTGTTTCTGAAGGAAGAGCCCGTTGCCAGTGTCTCCTCTTTATTCCACTTTTTCAGCAATTAGAGGCCTTATCCCAGAAATCTTCCCAATAAAACACGACCCTAGCTGACAGCAAACACAATATATGAGGTGGGATGCTCTCTACCCCCTCTGATTTTGTGGACTGTGTTTCCAGAGAAAGCAGAAAGGTACACACCCTTTTTGTGCCCATGCTAAGGCTGCTGATCAGAGAGAAGAATATGGTGTTGGATTCAAAGACTACATATATATTAGTGTTTCCCACATTCTAGATGAGAATAGCTTAAACTCCACTTGAGCAAATCAGAAGAGTATTTGGACCCTACTCTGAAGCATCTATTCCCACATATGGTACAATAAAACTAGATAGTACCTTTCACTGAGAAAGTTGTCTGCCCTAGAACATCCATGCTACAGCAGCCAGAACCACAGTGTGAAAGTGCATTTTTACATCAAGACTTGCAGCCATGAACCTCATCAGGTCTGGACATTGAATTTACAGTGATTGTGAAATACTGTGGAGAATCAGTCCTCAGATCCACTAAGTAGGAGAGCTGGGACAAAAACCCTTGCTGCATAAACTGACTTTTATTGCATTAGATTAGAAGTGGTTTACAGAAAGAATGTAGAAAAGCCCTTGGCTAGGCAGGCTCTCTCCGCACACTTTTACAGATGAAGAGATAGAAACTACATAGCTGTATATCTAGACCACTTTTCATCATTAAATATTTAAATAAAACAGCCTTTGCTAACACTGCTGATTAACACGTGTAGACCATTATTGAGGTTTAACCCCCGAAGGCAGCTCAACACCACACAGCCCCTCACTCCCCCCCACAGTGGGATAAGGGAGAGAATCAGAAGGGCAAAAGGGAGAAAACTCATGGGTTGAGATAGACAGTTAAGTAGGTACAGAAAAGGCTGCATACGAGCAAAGCAAAATAAGGAATTCATCCACTACTTCCCGTAAGCAGGTGGATGTTTAACCATTTCCACGAAAGCAGAGCTCCATCATGCATAACAGCTACTGGGGGAGACAAACACCATAAATTCAAATGTCCTCCCTTCCTCCTTCTTTCCCACAACTTCTAGCACCAAGCGTGATGGTACATGGTATAGGACATCCCTTCGGTCAGCCGGGATCAGCTGGCCCAGCTGTGTCCCCTCCCAAATGACCTCACTGGCAGGACAGTCTGAGAAACAGAAAAGGCCTTGATTCAGGGTAAGCACTGTTCAGCAATAAATAAAACATCCCTGGTTATCAACATTGCTTTGGTCAAAACTCCAAACCACACCATCACAGGAGCAACTATGAAGAAAGTGAACTCTATTTCAGCCCAAACCAGTACAAGAATTGATGACAATAACTAGAAAAAGAAAACAATCTCACAGCTCGTAATAGAATTTACAGCTCTCTAGTCCAGAGATACAGATAGGTGCTGGGATGAACAGGCAAGGGAAACAAATCCAGAATACATTTGCTACATATTCATTCTTTCATGTCCCTGTCTAGGATTTTAGAGCTATTTTCAAATTAAACCAAAACATCTCCTGCTGCTCTTCTTCAAGAGGCCACTCCAGGTAGGTCTTTGTGTTCATGATCTTCCGCAGCTTGCAGAACCTCTTGGGAATTGCTTTGCTCTGGATGGGCTCCAGGAGGACGAGAATCACCGCATCGTTGTTCTCGTCGAAGAGGCGGAAGTGCGAGAAGTCCAGCTCGTACTTGCACCACTCGCTCCGCACAAAGTGCTCGGACAGCACAAAGAGCGTTTTGTGGCTCTTCTCCATGGAGTCAATGATGTTGTCCACAATCCACTTCCCAGGCACAAAGTCCCGCTTATGGAGGCAGAGACGGAAGGGTGGGCAGGCCTGCTCCAGCTCCCGCACCATCACGTTTTCCACCCACTCCGAGTCGTTCTCGCTGTAGGAGACAAAAGCATCATAGCAGATGTCCTTTGGCGGGGCTCGCTTGGGCTTCCGCTTGGCTTGGAGCCATGCCCAGGTCATTCTCAGGTACCAGACCGCGTGGTACTTGTAGCCAACGACCACGACAACAAGGATGACCACGAACAAGAGAACGCAGATCAGCGACACCACAAGGGTCCTGTGGCACTCCATCAGCGAGAGGTGCACAGCTCCAACCTGCTGCCCTCGCACTGCCAGGGGAGAGTCACAGGCGTACCTGTCTGGCCACCCCACCAGCACCTGGGCTATCCTCGTCTCGTGGTGGATGAAGGAGAGGAATTCACAGGAGCAGATGAAGTTGTTGTCACTGGCATCCAGATGCTCCATTTTCTTGAAGGATTCAAACTCTTCCCTGGAGAAACTGATGAGGTTGTTTCTTCTGACTGACAAGGCCACTAAGTTAGGCATGGGTGTGGCACCAGGCAAGGTCTTCAGATGGTTTTTTGAGAGGTACAGCTCTTTGAGAAATGGGAGTTGCAGTGCAAACTCTCTCAGGTTGTTAGCGCTAATGTCCAAAACTTCCAGCGTTGGGGGAATGCAAGTCGTTGCTTTAGGAATTTGAGCGTTGGAGAGGTTTAAATATTTCAAGTTTTTGGGCCATTCACACACATCTGGAATCTCACCAAAATTATTCTGGCTAATATC
>JANVCC010000076.1:11988943-12027675 GCA_025345505.1 Todiramphus chloris collaris | reverse complement strand
CGGAGAGGTTTGCAGCTAAGACCATGCAGATGGCCCACACTCGCCAGCTGTGTGCAATTCCTGATTTATGTTTTGCTTGGTTGAACATCTTACTGTAGGAAACAGAAAGGAGAGAAGGTAGTTTTGACTTTTAGTTTAGAACAGCAACTGAAAGCAAATGAATACCTGTGCAATATTTTTTTGTAAAGTCCAGATTCAAGTTTTTTCTTTTAAGAGTTATCCTGTGGCATCAGTCTTCATCCCTCGCTTCAGCTGCTCAACCCTGCAAAGATGGCATGCTATATATCTCTGCAGTATAGCCTTATCAACACTCATAAAGGACAATTCTCAACAGTCTGTCTTTTCACACACGTGATGGCTATGGCTCTCGCCTTTTACGTTTCTAACATTATGTGATTTATTTTCCTCCTAGCTACAAATCTACAGCTGGATGTTTCAGTCCTAAATGGGAAATTGGTTAGATCGTCAGTCATCTGGATAAGGGATTGAGGGCATTCTCAGTAAGTTTGCAGATGACACTAAGTTGGCCATGTGTGTCGATCTACTTGAGAGTAGGGAGGCTCTGCAGAAGGACCTGTACAGGCTGAATCTATGGGCTGAGGTCAGTGGGATGAGGTTTAACAAGCCCAATGGCTGGGTCCTGCATTTGTGTCACAACAACCTCAGGCAACGCTACAGGCTTAGAGGAGAATGGCTGGAAAGCTGCCTGGTGGAAAAGGATCTGAGGCTGCTGGTCAACACCCAGCTGAACATGAGTCAGCAATGTGCCCAGGGGGCCAAGAAGGCCAATGGCATCCTGGCCCGTGTCAGGAATGGCATGGTCAGCAGGGAAGTGATTGGTCCCCTGTACTCAGCACTGGTGAGGCCGCTCCTCAGATACTGTGTTCAGTTTTGGGCCCCTCACTCCAAGAAGGATGTTGAGGTTCTGGAGCATGGCCAAAGAAGGGCAATGAAGCTGGTGAAGGATCTAGAGAACAAGTGTTATGAGAACTAGGGGAGGGAACTGGGGTTGTTTAGCTGGAAAAAAAAAGAGGATCAGGGGAGACCTTATCACTCTCTGCAACCACCTGAAAGGGGTTGTGCTGAGGTGGGGGTCAGTCTGCTCTCCCACGTAACTAGCAATAGGACAAGAGGAAATGGCATTTAGTTGTGCCAGGGGAGGTTTAGACTGGACATTCGGAAAAATCTCTTCACAGGAAGTGTTGTAAAGCGCTGGAACAGGCTGCTCAGGAAACGGTTGAGTCACTGACCTTGGAGGTTTTAAAGGACATGCAGACGTGGTTCAGTGTCTTGGCAGTGTTAGGTTAATGGTTGGACTTCAGGATCTTAAGGGTCTTTTCTGAGCTAAACGATTCAATGATTCCTAATGGCCAGAGCTGCAGGGACAGAGCCCGAGCAGAGCACGTCCGCCCTCTTAGCCCTTTGAGTGCGCTGGGGCTTCCGACAGCACAAACTTTCCTGGAAGAGATTTTGGGGTTCCACACGTGGAATCCCACCATCCTCAGGCCTTCTAAGAAGCAGAGCTGTGTAGGCCCCTGGCACACCCTTTTACACACTGTGTAAGCGATTTACATTCTTTACTGGAAAGGTAGAGCAAGCTGATATGCAACTAAACGAGTCTATCACCTTTCTCTGTAAATCAGCACTGGGGATAGATGGGAATTGGATGTTGCTGCCACCCTACAAACAGTGCGTGTAATTAGAACAACACTGATTTCAGTTTACAGAAGGGTTGTGTTTCCTGCCACAGGTGCCAAAGAACATTTCACTATTGGCTACCTCAGAAAATAAGTCACTCACAGCCTGCTCTAAACAGCTCCAGTACTGCAGACAAACAGTACCCCCACATCCTGAGCATGCAAAGAGTAAACACTTACCTTGTGTACTGCACTCCAAGTTTCAGTCTTCTCATGCAGTGATTGTGTGCTCTGGGATCCAAGTGCTCACCTCATACCAGCAGGTGCAATAAAAGCTGGAAACCTTTTGGCAGACCTGATGTCACAACAGTCCTGGAGCGAGGAAATATCTCAGCCTGTGCTTCTAAGCCAGAACTTTATGCTGACAAACCTGGTGAAGCACACCCGTTTGCACAGCTCTTCTTCAGTGGCTGCCCCTCTAAGGAAACAATGGTTTCTGAAGAGTACAGCATTGTGCATGACACTGCCCTCCCAACTCACATCACAGCCATTTCTATCGCTGCTAATGACCGGGGAAACAAAAATGAGCATAGATTGTACTTTCACTTTTTTCTTTGCATGCTGAAATTCATCAGCAGATCTCCTTTTGTCAGTCACTGCCCATTGCTGGAAAGGCTGATGCAACCAATTTACACAAGCCCTTCTTTCACAATCGCTTCCTCCAGCATTAAGTGCAGAAGTAGTTCCTGGGCAAAACTGTGTTCACCTCCCTGCATCTCTACTTTGGATATTTATTTTTTGGTATGCACTGTGTGGTTGTTAACCATACTGAGCAACAGAACTGTTGTGGTTTAAGGGTGAACAGAGTGAGCTGGGGGGACAGGTGGTAACCCCAGGACCCTGAGTGGTCAGAGGCAGCTGTTATTCCCTCCCCTGCCCTGCCACACTCCATGGAACAAGGACACGGGGAGTTCAGGGGGCTCTTCCTTCCCGGGCTCTGCTGAGCCTGACTCCACGTGCGCCACGCAACCCATCTCCATCCCAGAGTGGGTTTTGTATTTACTTCTGTATCCTTCTGCCCTTAACATTCCTTTTCTGGTTCTCTCCTGCTATTCATTACATTTGTTATAGTCTTAACTTCCAGTCTTGGGTGAGGCTTTTTTTTTAATTCCTTATTTCCCTTTTTATCCTCCCCTGGGAGGGAGGGGGGGAAGGGGTAATAGAGAGAAATCCTGCTCTGTGTTTCCTGTGGGCTTGTCCTGAGCCTTAAACAGAAACAAGAACATCTCAGCACCACCAAGTATTTTGTTGTGTAGGGTCTGTAAAATGTTATCAATATATTGATTTATATATATAGTATTGATATAAATGTTGGAGTCAAATTGTTTATTCAAGGAGAATACTAGAGAAACAGCATCACTTCTTGTCTTAGGACACTGCAGCCATATGTTATCAACAAATAGAAAAAGTGTAAGAATGGGAATTATATTCTGTCTGAAAAAGAAGACACAGTTTAAAAGAAAGTATCCCTCTGTAAACATCCAAGGCAGTTTTGAGAGGGGAGGTTTGGTGGTATTTATTTCAGCCAGACTGAATGGAAACACATGGCTGGTCACATGGCCAAGCATGCTGCATGCAGCAAGGGGTAGGGAGTCTTCCTACCAGCTCTGAAAGGGAAACCCATTCAATTCAAACACCAAACCTTCCTACTGCCGTTTCCATTTTCCTTTTGCACGCAGGAATTGTCACGATCTGCTGCCCACTTGCACCAAGAAATACTTGCCCGAGAACAGACAGACAGACTGATTCCTGCCACCTGCCACATGTCAGAGGGCCCACAGCAGCATCTGTGCACTCCAGGGTAGCAAAGCCCAGGCAGAAGCCCGGGTGTGTCTCATAGCAACCTTCTTTTCCATCGTGTTGAAAATAGCATCGCGCTTTACGTTAAAAACTTGGCATTTTCCAAAAAAGCAATCACAAGAATGAGATATCCTTGTATTTTCTGTCTGATACAGAGGACAGATAAGCATAACAAGATTTTAAAATAGAGACAGAGAAGCTTTGGGACGGAGCAGAGAAGGGAGATGGTCTTTTAGTGAAGGGATGTCATCAACTTCCCCAGTGCTATTTCTTCCCTATAGCATCTCCCAGCTGGAATGGCTCTTGTTCTTCAGCAGTTTTCAAAATGTTTAGAAATATTAATTCTGAGGTTGATGCAACTCATTCCTATGTTTTTTTTGTTTTCAAAATTGCAACTCCTGGACAAAGTTAAATATAATTAAATTTGTGAAGAGCTTTGGAAAAGAAGACCACATATGAGGCCGTGTACTTTGTTGAATGCACAATGGGCACTCTTTTCTACCTGTTACAGCTCCGTCACCATGCATTCATGGATATGCAAGGTAGGCACCAGCATTTTTTTCAGAAGTACCAACATTCTCCTAACTTTGTCCTAACATCCAGGCTCAGCCACTCTCATCATGCTTCTAAACTGGATGGGGTTTCAGGTTTTTCTCAGAAAGAGGAGACTGGAGCAACCCTGACCACCTTCCCACACAGCAGTTCGCAAACCAAGTAGTTAATTTCAGCAAGCTCCTTAAAAAGCCAAGAAATCTGCTTGTTTCCATCAGCAGACAAAAACAGTCTACAAACTGCACAACTTCTCACTGTCTCCTTCCAGGTAAATTTGTCAGCATTTATCAAGTTATGCAGAGTCAGAAAGTTCTGAGGATGCTTAAGGGGGCCAGAAATGTCCTCCGCAAGCTGCCCCACACAGAGGGAAAGTACCAGCCACCTGCCTTCCAGATCATCAGCCTCCAAAATGAGCTGCAGCCTGGACTCAAAACAACTTCTGTTGAAAGAGAGAGTCTGAAGCAGGAAAAAGCTGCTGTCCTTTAAGGTGAGAATACTGTTCATCTGCTTTTTCTCCAGAGTAACTGCCTGTTCAGCATTGAACAAAACTGCAGTTTTTGAGTGCTTTCTCTCCTCCTCGAAGTTTAAGCTATGACTATCCTTCCTCTTTTCTAGTGTTCAAAAAGCTGACAGCAGGAAAAGCAGCACATGTTTCCTTCAGGCAGCTCTCCTGTGACCCCCAGCTACAGCCCACTCAGCATTCCTGCCTCCTTTGGCTCAGTGCATTGCCACAACACTCCTCCACTAGTAAACTGCTGCTGCTAGACAAAGCAGTGACCAGCAATGGGGCTGTATTAGATGGGTGTTGACCAAAATAGATGTAGAAGCAGAAAAATATTTATGTAGGACAGAAGCCCAGAGGACCAAGTGGTAACACTAGCCCTCAGGCAGTCTGCTATCAGGGATATATACAGGTTATTTCACTGTTATATCCATGCTACCTCCTCTTTCTGCATCTGTGTTGTGCTACTCAGGGGATCATCGCTTTAGGATCAGGCTCCCGTTGCTAAAGCCTGTCAGCCCTCTACCCTCTGCACCCAGATGTACCAGCTCCTCCACCTCCTGCAGTACCTGGGCATATCAAACTCTTTAGAGCACTTCCCCTTCCCAGTCTGACACGAGAGGATCCTGCAGCCTGTCCCCTCCCTTCCTCCCTTCTTCCTGTATGTCACTCACTATCCACACTTGGAGCTACTTCTTGCTTTTCTGCTCAGACGGGACAAGTGAGCAGTGCTGTAGGAGCCCAACCCAGACAACACCCTGCCCCAGACCCCTGCGTCAGAGAGAAGGCAGAAGAAGTAGAAGAGAGATGGAGCTCACGAATCCGTAGGCCAGTCTGTGATCCGAGCAGAAACGCTTTCCAAATCTTTCTGCTACTCACCCCTGGGAACCAGGATGCATCAGCTGAGCCACAGCAGTGCCAGCCGGGCTGAGCCCAGGGCACTCTTCTCCTAAGCAACTCCTGGAAATGGCTGGCAAGGAAATGTGGTCAAATCTATGCTTGCAGTCGTTGGAGCAGGAGGTATAATACTCATGTAATTGAAAACAGAACGGCCTGGCATCCTTTCACAGTCCTGTGAGCTGAGCCTTGGCATGCACTGCTGGTGCCTATGATTCAGTCTAACTTGAAGGGCTTCGGGTATTCGCCTTCAAACTACAACAAAAAGGAACATTATAATGAAAAATAAACCATTTTAACTTTGTCATCCTCTGTATCAGGCCTGCCCTCTCAGCAGATCAACCCTCTGGTTAGATCTTCAGACTGACATGAGCAGATTCCCTGTAAGTTTTCTTCTGGGCTACCCTCGCTCCGCTGTTGTGGCAGAGCATGATAATGCTGTTGAAATGGTTACTCATTCAAAGAGCTGGCCTTCAGGACTCCCTCTGCCAAGGAAATAGGTTGTGGGGTTTTTTTAATCATATACTTCCTGAAAACATTCAATCAGAGTAACATGATACTGATTTGCTACCTTAACAGAGGACATAGCAGGGAAGTTCACATGCTGAGACACCAAAGCTTATTCTATTAATATGGAAAGCTTTGTCTTTCTAGACATCAGTGTGACTCAACAGGAGAAAAGCCCTAAAATAGTCCTGTTGAGGATGTGAGTCCAAAGTAAATTGCACCAAGAGGATGCAGCCTGCATGAGAGGCAAAGCTGTACAATGCATTTCCTTACTTTGCACTTTCTTCGGTGGGGTGACAACAATTTGTTTCTGACAGGAACGTTAGGATTTTCCATTAAGCACACAGCTCTAAAACAAGGGCAAGACAAAATACAGCCCGATACCAACAAGTAATGAAACTCCCTTGGCATGTGTGGGGAAGAGGCTGGTCCATGAATATATCTGCATCCCAAAGATGCAGGGAGTGACACAGGTGTCCAATATCCACAAAAAGGCTGTTCAGAGCAGCCCTGATCTTGGCATTTCTTACAGGCTAGCTCAGCTGTATCAGCCCTTCTATTTCTCATATTAATAATCCTGGACCTCTGAAGAGACCTTAATCAGGGTGCAGGACTCATGAACTTGAAACTCATCATGGTACTGGGACCTTGGAAGTCAGCCCAAATGCACCTCTCATCACCTGGGCAAGCAGGCTCCTAGCTTGCTGCTGCTAAGGATCCATCCCATGAAACAGAAATAATCAGGAAATCGCGTTCTCTTTTAATACATTTTCTGTGATTTTGATACCATTAATGGGTTCAACATTTTCAGCCTACAAAGCTACTTTTTCAGTTTTTTAGGCACCTTCAGGGAATACCCCTGTGCAGCTTACCAAAGTACTACTCATTTAGTATTTTAAAGGGCTTGTTTTCTTTGCAGACATATGTTGCATTCTTGGTGTGTTGATCAGCTTGCTTTGCCATATTCCATATGATACGTCAGAGGTCATCTGTTATGAGCCACTCAGAGAGAGAGGTATTTGGAGACATAAACCATACTTCCAGTTTTCAAGAGAACGAGGTGCCATGCCTATTTCGAAACAAGGATTTTGCAGGTTTCCGGACAGAGCTGCAACCACCCTTGTCTCTGGCCTCCCAGTAGGCACCAAACCTTCCTGTGAAAACATAGTGCTGTCACACTGACATGTTTCCAGCCATCAGGGATGTGTAAGATACGCCAAGATTGAGGTCCTCAAGTACCCTAACAAGGCACAGGCTGCACTAGGGTGGGGGGGTCAGGAAAAGAGAGGAATGGATTCTTTTACGCGCGCTGTTGGACGGCATCTGCTTCATTTCAGCTTACCAGGAGAGAAAATACCCTGTCACAGGCTACCGGGTGCAAGCCATCACTGGCAGGCTGTTGTGAGGAAGTTAGGCTTTAACATCCTGGCACTGGGATTTCTCGCAAGGAGGAAAAATGGCTTTGCTCAGCTCCAAGGAAAAGCTCCTTCAAGAGATGCACTTCAGTGCAGAAAAGGTCCAGCAAACCTTGTCAACACGAATGCATGGACACACATCTCTTGTCTAGGTCTCTCTATTGCTAATATACTGGAAAAGTGCTTTATTTCTTTCTGTGAGGTTTTTTTTTTTTTTTTTTTAATGGAAGGGAAACATTCCTGGGAATGTGACCAAGTTATTGCAGAACCAGCCTGAGTTTGTTTCCTGTACAGAGATGGAAAACACTGTGCTGGGATGCAGAGATACATATTTAACTGCTTGTTATACTAAAAAAAAAAATTGTGTTTAACAGTTGGACAAGAATCTGAGCAGGAAATGAATCAGATCATTATCATATGCCATAAAAACATCAGAATTTTTGTACTTATTCCAAAAAAAAGACAATGCCAGCATATATTTTGCACAGGTAGTTCTGGCTTTGCATTCAACTGCTACCTCCCTCTTTATCTGGTACCATGAAGTATTTCAGACATGACAGTGCATTTCAGAAAAACAGTCCATTCCAAGTCTCTATTTTCAGTTATTTAAGACCTCAGAAGCTCTTTCTTCAGTGCAGGTACTTTTCTTGATTTATCACCTATCAAAGCTTCATATTTTTAAAAAATAAGAAAAAAACCAAACAAACATCTAGTGAGCTGTTTCCTAGATCTTATTGCACTGCAAGAATGACATGTGTCATGAGATTCTTGCAGGGATTATTTCCATTGTGTTCTTTTGCAATTATATAACTTCTTAAAACAACTTTTTAGAAGCTTGAATACAACAGAGCTGTAAACACTCATAAAAATTTTTTTTAAAATAAAAATTAAAATCCTGGTCATAAAACAATGTCAATATTTGAAAAGTGAGTATTGACATTGACAGAGCCACCAAAACATCTTCAGATAATTATTTATTTCCAATATCTGACCATGTCTCTGAACTGAACATGATTGAAGCCAGACACCCCAAGCTGATTTTCAAGTACACAGAGTTACTTTAACCATTCCTCATAAATTATCCTCAGATTAAATCTCTTGCTCTTCTGTAAGTTTTCTTGAGTGTAGCAGTACCAGCTTAGTAACGACAGATTCGGAATGGATGGTGTAACTGTTATACCTATACTGCAATATGAATTTTTGTCTTTATCGCAGTATCTACAGAAAGAAACAGACCACACTAGGGGATCAAACCCCAAAACAAGGTGCTGTCTGCTGCTGTGAAAGCTCCCATTTACAAACTTTGAGTTGAATTCCTCTCTAGCATCTAAACAAAGTTATCTCAACATGGTTCATAAGGCACAGCTGTGCTGTGGCAATGCAGATGTCCATGATGGGCTGGAGATGCCTGCAGCAAGCCCTGCTGTAGCTGACCACACTCTCCCAGAGTGGAGTGTTTAGTCAACAGCTTTGATGCAAAATGCTTTGCTTTGGTTTTCTTTTCTTTTCTTTTTTTTTTTTTTTCTTCAGGTTTTGTTTCAACCCAGTGGTTTCTACCAGATTATGGTGTTTGTTTGAAGAAAGGGAGCACAGGTCAGGCAGCAATAGCATGAACATGAGAGGAAATAGTCCTTTCTTAGCAATGTCCCATTACTCCAATAGCAATGGTCCAGAAACACTGCAAATCCTGTAGACCTTTTAGCAGGACTTAGGAACTCCAGTAGAGACCAAAACCCCTGGTGCTATAGGTGATTGCAAACACAGTGTAATAGAAAAGAACAACAAAAAAACACCCCACTCTTCACTTGAAAACAAGTAGGAAACTTATAAAAAGATTGCAATAATTAGTAATGCTAAAAAGACATTTGTAGATCACTAATAAGTGTAGGATGTACTGGTAGTAGTAGTAAACCCAACCAATTTTCCTTTCAGCAGCTGGAACTACAGGACAAGAATAAGTTGGTTCAGAGGGTACTAAATTTTGTCTACCTGACATCTGCTGTACCGTGGGAAAAACCATCAAGTTAGGTGCACTTTCTTACCTTGTATCAGTTCAGGTAATATTCCTCCAACGTCAAACTCACTATGAGGTTTGCATCTGTGGGCACAAGAAGACCTTTGTTTCTTTTAGTCTTAGCATCCAGCATTTAACAACTCTTACCCAATAGGCTGGCCACCCAGTTTGTTTTCAGCTTTTAACTTACACAAGTATAAGTATAAAGATTCTTTTCCATTTGTAGAAATCACATTACATTTGCACTTCTTTCATATGCTTATTTTTATGACATCATTTAAAATTAATTTCCTGTATGGTCCATAATTAATAGGTTCAACAAATTTCCTTTTAAATCAGTCCTTCAGAGTACTTTATTTCTCTGGGGCTAGTTCTTTGAATTCTTTGTTCTCAGCTCACACTGGAACCAAAAGGCTGAGCAAAGCATACTGAGATACACGACCCTGTGTTTAGAGGACTGCCTCTTGGCCACCTCTCCGATGTTTGCAAACCCTGCAAGTTGAACAGCATCTTTCAAAAGTCACTAACAAAAATGCAGGGAGCAATGGGAGGAAGGATGGATAAGGTGAAGGCTGGCTGGATTCCTCTCTCTTACTGCTGAGAGGGCTAAATTTTTCTGTAACATGAGTTTTCCTCAAAACTTGTCATGACGAATCACACCCTGTGAATGAGTTTGACTTGCTCTCTGTCTCTACAGGTGGAGACATCCTGCCTTCAAGCTGGGCAGCCCCATCTCTTTTATGGAAAGCTCAGCACGGAGCTGCCAAGCTGGTTTGCTGGACAAAAAAACCCTGTGAGCTCCTAACTTCTCACTGAGGAACAGGACAACATCGATACCACTGACTCACTCTGGGGAAGTCAAATCTGCAACTGGATTAAGGGAGGAGGGAGTGTTTTCATCCATTCTGGCTCCCTACCTCTCCTCCTGCTGAAACAGCCTTGAAGGAACTGCTTTGTGCACTGCTCTGCCTTTAACTGCTGCTAGGAAGTTACAGAAGAAACACTGCCACCCCCCAGGAATGCCACCAATCATAAAATAATCCCCCCACCCCCCATTTGCTCTCCCTAACGCTGCTGGCACAACAACTACACACGCTGCCAAAGTTAACAAGCAGGCACGTTAATCCCTCCTCTTACTAGAGCCTTTCCAGACCTGCCTAAACCTTCTGCCAGTGGCTGCAGAAAGGGGCAGATTTGTCTCTCGGGGAGGTTCCTTTTAAGCCTATCTGCAGGAGCAGGGCAAGCGAGCACCTCATCTGGAATGACTAAAGCACTTGAAGGCAAGGGAGCAGCCCTGTCATGCAACTTGCTTTTTCCTTTGCAATTTCTCACTCGGGTGGTTTACTTTGGCCGGGTCTCTTTGGTAAACATCACACAACACTGAAACCAGGAAACACCTGAATATCAATAAAGAAATGGCAATTACTAATAGATCTTCCTTCGTCTTCCCAAAGATCGGCCTTACTCAGGACAGATCCTGCCATCCCAAGAGAAGCAAAACCTCCCAGGGGCATGTCAAGGGTGAAAGGCACCCTTGGGCTGCATGGGAAGCAGCTGGGACAGGGGGAGTTGCTGGGGGGCCAGCAGGGTGCTGCTGGCCTCAGCATTGCCAGCCTTGTGCAACCACCACCACATCTGCATGCAGAAGTGGCTGGAAATTGTGAGCTGAGCAAGGGCCTCACCCCAGTTACCCTCGAGGCACAAGATGATGAGAGCCTGGCTGCTGTGCCTCTGCGGCTCCTCTGTCCTGTTTTGTCCTTAAAGGTTTGCTCTTCCCACTCCAGGGTTCAGACAGGGGTTTTCCTGCCCCTCCAATCCTTGCTTCCCCCTGTAACTTTTGGCATAAAAGAGAACAACTTTGTAGATAAAATGGTGCTTTTAACAGTGTATTTACTCTCTAATTAGATGGACCCCTGCTGCATTTTAAAGGAAATCATATAGCGAAGGCGCTGAGGTGCTGCAGGGCTGTCTGTCTTGAGAGAGGCTTGTATCCACCTCTCCTTGCTTTGTTTGCCCTCCTCCAGGGCAGAAAGCCAGAAGATGGGACAAGATGACCAAAGACAACAAGATCCCCCAGCTCCTCATGCCCACCAGCAGGGAAGTGGCCAAGAGCTGACCCACTGCAAGCACGTACACTTGGGCTGGCCTGAACGTTTGGCAGGGAGGCCCTGGCTTTGCCTGGCTCTGGAAAATCATCATCTTCCAAGAGTCTGTGGCAGGGTGAAATCACCAAGATAAGCTGCCACAATTGCTCCTTTTCCTACAATAAGTGGGCTACATACAGAAATTCAGGGCAGCTACCCCACGACTGCTCCAGTCTGGTGGCAGAGGGGATTCTTTTGGAACCCAAGGGCTTCCTAAACTGCTACATCTGAGATACAGAAGAAAATGAAGTGCTACTTTCTCCTCTTCTGGACGTGTTTTCTGAGGGAGATAGGTGATCAGGAACTGGATTAAACCTTGCAGAAAAGATGGGCAAAGAAGATGTGAGCAAGAGCTTAACCATGGGACATTGACAGGAATGGTTGGCACCGGGTGAGCTGAGACATCCTGAGCATCCTCAGAATCAGAGTCATAGGCTCAACAGGAACTGTGGTATCTAAACCTCAGGGCCTCCAGAAAGGAGGTTCTGACTGAATATGTGACACCCAAGAACTAAATTCTAAACACTGGAATGTCTAAAGGGGCAGCAGGATCCCAAATTTTGCCCAACTCTCTCTCTCAGTTGTCACTGAGGCACGACTGTATTGTCTAATTCTTAAAGAACATTACAAATATCACTAAATGGGATTTGCTGATGATCTGCCTACTGAAAGAAAGCTAACCTTCTTCCCTTCTCTCTTTATTGTAGGAGACACATTAAGGACTAATGGGGGTAAGATGGAATCCAGGGAAAAATTCCCTGCCACAGATATTGCACAATTTTTGAAGGCAACGTTCACCACCAGCTTGCTGCATAGGCCTTCTGGCAACTCAGCTCCAGGCTATTTTGGTGGGAAACAAAGAGGAAAGATACCATTCCCAGATCCAGAGGTTTCCTAACTGCGCCCTCTATTTCCATCTCCATTGCCAAAAGTATACTTTTCAATTAAACTCAGTAAAAGGTTAGACTCCTTAAAAACAAACAGACGTGCACGTAACAAACCAGGCAAACCAAACAGAAGTCTGTGTCCTGGGCAGCCAAGTTTCAGTAAGGTAAAGAAAGGTGCCAAGAGTCACGGCGCACACAGCAGCATTCTCCTCTGATGACACGGGGTTTGGCTTGCAGAGCAGAGCAGCGAGGCACAGGAGAAAGACAGACTTTAAACCACTGGTCAGTGTTTGTGGAAAGCAGAAGCAGCTGTTTCGCAGACAAACTAATAAAAGTCGTCATCTCACGTATGAACAAAGAACAAGCTTTAGATCAACTGTTAATGCTGAAAAAGTCTTGACTCCAAAAGGTTTAATCCAGCTTCGGAGAAATGACCTTTTCTGCCCTCAGAATAAATTGTACAACTGAAAAAAAAAAACAAAACCCAGTTTTCAGAATAAACTGTACAACTGGAGGCCAGTTTTCTAAGTTTGCAGCAGCTGGCACACAACATTTCCACCTGCTGCTAGGCAGCACTGAGGTTCCCATGGGCTTGCTCATGTTAGACATCATGCAGGCAACCAGTCCGAGAGCCCACATTGCAACGCAGAGCCAGATTGTCCTAATCTAAGCCAGGCATGCTATAATCTATCTTCTCCCTGTCTTTTTATGGAACTTAAACCAGATCCCATGAGCAAGTGGATTGATCTGAATAGGGGTGGGTGCCGACACGCTCGGCCCCTTGAGGAGACCTGGGCAGCTCCACAGGCTTCCTACTTCTTTCTCTCGTGAAAACGCTTCCTTACCAGGCGTTCTCTCAGACCCCAGACTTGCAGGCTTCTCTTAATAAATCCACAGTATGCTTGAGGCAACACTTGGTCCACAGTAGTAGTAACTAAGCACCCCCACCACCCCAGGAAAAAAAAATATAAAAATCAGAGCAATCATTAGGCTTTATTCGCTGCAGGACTACATGAGGGGTTTTGAAATGGCAAGTCAGACCCATTACTGTAAGGATACATTTGGTCTGCCATCTATTAAAATGCATGGCTTTGTGTGCCTGGCAAGTGCTTCAAAGTTGTTCTTTTGATCTTTGCAAAGATAAGACTATAATATTTTTGTAGGTATATGAGAACATTAGTTATTGGACTAGTTAAAAACCACTTAACTTTTGGAACTGGTGCCATCTGTTTCCTGTTTTTTATTTATAGAACTCCATACTCAGTCACTTGAGGACTTCTCTAGCAAACTCTATACAAAATATCACTGATGCTTTGGCCGAGACAGCTGAACTTGTGCTTGACAAGTCTGGTCAACTGAGAAAGGCCTACTCAGACAAGAGGAAGTAAGGGAAAGGACAGAAGAAAGGTAGGTCATCCAGGAGCTTTTTGTTCATCCCTCAAATGAGCTCTTCAGAAAGAGGAATGCTGTCTTGGTTAGGCTTCGGGTTTCTTTATTATGGCAAGAAAGGTTCTTACAACCAAAATCAAACCTGCAGCTTACTAAGCTTGAAGGGGTGCTCACAGCCTTACTTTTCACTAAGGGAACTAATAAATAAGAGTTTAAAAAAACTTTTTATTTCACTGAACGATTCTGAAGCATTTTTGCAAGCCATTATTTGGTCCTCGAAAACTGTATGGCAAATTTTAGACCTTAAGCTGATGAATTATTAAGAACCTTTAAAGTGAACACATAGGTTCCTGTCTTAGAAAAAACCAAAACCGAACAACGAACAAGTCCTTCACCAACCACTGAATGTGCACGCCACCTATAAAAGCCACAAAGATGTCTCTCCTTAAGGACACTGTAAGTTGAGAGCTTCCAAAAGTTGCACACTGCTGTAGGATACCAACCTGGGTCATGAAGTTCAGCTGTTGCAAGGGACACACATAATCTTGCCAGTGAATCTTGCTCAGAAGGCAGAGATACCTATAGAGCGGGAAAGCTCATGTCACCATAAGCTCAGACCCCACAGGCTGTGCATCCCCAGCACATCCATCACGTCTTTAATTTGCATCCCAGGAGTCTGCCTGTGCTCAGGAGCATCCCATCCTGTAAGCCATGGATGGCTCAGGGCAGGCCACACAGAGACACAACATTGAAGGCTGCAACTGAAAGCATAAGCAAACTCTGCAAGTCAGGAGAGAGGGAGACCAACTGTACTTGCTGTGGTGTACAGCAGATAAAGTGATAGCAAAGAGCCACCAGAAAAGTGATCTGTGGGATCTGCGTTCACCAGAGCGATGACGGCACGCGAAAATTGTACAACTGACCCTTGATTAAGCAGAAGATACCTACAGTCTGATTTCTTCCAGCCCTGGCAAGATCATTGCAGGCCAAGGACATAGAGATGGATAAAACTGAAACCCATTACTCAGTCTCTTGGTGAGTGCATGATCTGAATGCAGACCTAACAGCGGGAGCCCAAGGGCATGCGCTGTGTGTGCCTGATGTCCTTAGCCTGTGGGAAAGGGTGGTTGGTGCCTAACTAAAAGCTAATAGCTGAAAGAACACAAGCTGTGATTAAGCAGACTTTCATCAAGAGCAGTAAGGCTGGCATCTCCTCTGATTGACAAACGGCTAGCTGTCCGCAGAGCGGTCGCTCGATCTGCAGGCAACTATGGAAAGAATGAATTGATACAAAACCACTGCTGAGCTCCAGGAACTATTGTACACCACAAACCGTGGGTCATGCGGCTGAAAAGCATCAGGGGAGTCGTCACAGGGTGGTGAGGGCTTCCCACACTGCTCCAGAAACGGAGCAGCAATTAGGTAATTTTCCATTCCCTCGTGGGTGACATGCTCCCCGTCCAGGAGACGCATGTGGCATCCTGAACCAGGCTGGAGGAAGGGTCAGCAAGCTTGCGTGCAAGCTGTTGGAGATGCTGCCTTTCTCCTGTGAGTGCCACCAAGAAGAAAGAGCTAAGCTCCCGTGGCTCTGCTGCTGTATCACAGGTCTGAGGAGAGCGGTGGGAAGGTTACGGTGTTTCCTGCCGCTTCTGCAAGCCTCCCTGATCAGCCTCAGCATCTGGTTTACGCTCTTTGTCCTTTCCTACACTGTATTGAAAGCCACCTTTCATCTAACAAGGCCTTATCAAGCAAAATGAAACATTTCTCTCCCTAAATCAGATTCAGCAACCGCAGCAGGTTCTCACAGAGCACTGGTGTCCGAGCGCTCTGCTGTGGCACCTGAACGGCGCGTTGCTGGTTTCGAGACAGCTCTGCACCACGGCACCCACTCATCCCCAGCCCCATGGGGGCAACCCACCTTCCATGCTGCTGCCTCCAGGAGCCAGAGCAGGTCCAGCAAGCAGTCTTTCCTCCACACCTCTGCTAATGAAGACAGGCAAAAGCAGTGGCTTTCCTTCGCAAACTGTACGCTCGCTCAAAATTAAACCCAAGCAAACGGCTCCCAGCAAACCAAGCATTTTGCCAGCGTGGTTGGAGAAACAACGTCCGGCAGAGCCTGTCACCCCACGGGTACAGCAGCATACCCCAGAGGGTGGCAGGGATGGTCAGGGCAGGGACCATCACGTTCTGGAAATGATTGCACACAAGGTGGGTTTACTGAAAAAGACCGGGGCTTTTTGGTCACTCATGGAGGTGATGTGCTCCTTCCAAGATTTGTAGACGTATGCACTTGGTGGTGAGCCAAGCCTAGCCGACAATAATTAAATAACCAGTTTATGCTAGATGAGAAGCTTCTCCACGCCAGCTAGAGAAGTTTATCTGGCACTGGTTCATGCACTGGGGAGGCCTGCACGGTCCCTGCTCGTGCAGGTTGCCTCCAAACAACAAAAACTGCAGAGAGGTGTGGGGGACTGCACGGAAATGCCAAATCACCATTGCCCCCAAGCAAGGCTGCAGAACTCCCAAACAGCCCAGGGAGCAGCTCCTGTGCCCCGTCCTGGGAAGCAGCCAGGAACATCTGACCCCCTCAGAGCAAATCCAAAGTTAGAGAAGGTTTGAGAATTTGGGCTGCTGCTGTTGAAGAAAGCAACAAGAAGTGAAATACAGCAGAGATCATGGAAAAAGCAAGCTGCATGGTGTGCAACCTACACCAGCCAAGTGGGCATTTATGTCAGGCAGGCAGGGACAGGCAACTTTTGCAGGGAAACCCACTCCAGAGGTGGAGGGAGGAGCAGTAATATTCAGCTTTCAGCAGCAAGGGAGTGCCTGTGTTCATGCATTAGTGATAAGACGAAGGGGCGGGTACGAGCTCCCAGGTCTTCAGCTGCAACAATGCCTTGCAGGGCTGGGACAAAAAATCCTCCCCCTGCTCTTCTCTTTTCACTTGCTCAGGACAGCAGAGCAAAGCTCACCTATTGCCTCCTGCTCCTCCAGTCAGGGAACATCACCGAGTCTCACCCAGCAGAGCCTCCTCCCATTCAGCTCAGAGCAGCTGCCTCAACCAATGCCAGGGACCCCCACCTCTGCCAGCCTCTGCCTTTCAGAAAGGTAGAGAGATTGCCTCACTGCTGCTGGGACAGGGGAGGGCCATGCCAGCAGAGGAGCCTTGGGGAGGCAGCGACCCTCAGCCCACCCAGGGGTGCTGCAGAAGAGGATGCGATAAGCCCTGTCCCAAACCATGTCCTCCATAGAAGTGGACAGGCAGACTGAAGAATGAGGTGAGGCAGAGGAATCGAAGGTACAATTAAAATATTCCCATGCTGATGGGAAAGTGCCACCACGCACCTTTTCCACAAATTGCTGAAAGCTAAAGCAAGTGTGTAGAGAGGGCAAAAGAAGCTGGAAGAAACATGATGACTAAGAGAAATAAACCATGGGCGTTCCCTGAAGCTAGAAAAGAAGAAAACAAATGCTGGAAAGCAACACCCAACCTACCACCCTAAACCAGCCAAGAGCTCACCTGGTAGCACTACAGGGACAGCTCAGTGGGAACCTGCGCAGGGTTGCGGAGGCTGTGGCTTCCCACGCAGCACCAGAGCTTCCCCAGAGGCAGAGAGAAGCTGGGTGCTGGAGGTAAAGGCATTGTCAGCACAGGTAGTGAGCACCTCCCCTGCTTCCTCCTCTTCCGCAGATTAAGATAGTTAACAGCTCTCTTTAATGAGCTCACTTACGCCCTGGCAATCAGACCTCTGCAGCTTTCAGGCTGATTTCTGCAAGTGCAACAGCAGGTTGCTTGCTGGTCACTGCTCCTTCAAGCAGCTGGAATGGTCCTGCATGCCCAGGTCCAGCTGCAGGACAGATCCCCCAGTTGCCACTGTGCCTGTGACCAAGACAAGAGCAAGCAACAGCTCCCTGGCTGAGCTTTCCTTCGGGGATTTGCACTGCCCCCACCACTCTGAACACCACACGTGATACCAGCAGCTCCGTTTGGTCACTCTCTTGCTTCCAAGCAGTTCCAGTCTGGCTCCCAGGCCAGACCAGTTACAACTAGATTGCTGGGCAGTCCAAATCCCTCCCTGCAGAAGCAAGCTCAATACAGTACCAGCCCCACTTACCAAGAAGCAGGGTCCCAGTGGAGCACTGCCCTCTCCTACGGGAAAGCTGCCTTGGATGCTCCTCTTCCCTTAGCTCTCCAGTTTAATACGGTGAGGGGCTTGCACATCTCGGCTGCAGGAGGACCTTGCTGGAGCCTGGCGAGGCTAGGGCAGCTGAACCACCCTGCAGTAGATTGTCTAAATGCTGTCTTCATTCAATGTGCCCCGAGTATTCTCTGGCTCCAGCATGGAAATACTTGACCAAGCAGTCAGGCTTGGCCAAGATGCCCTATGCAAATGAAGGACAGTGATAAGTTGGTACCCCTGGTTCCCCATGCACATCTAAGAAGTGACAAATCTGCTGGAAGCCCAGAGCAAAGGTGGCTGTCTCTTCTCCCAGGTTTCTTCTTCAGGAAACACTGAATGCTGTGAGTTTATGTAGCGTTCGCACTGGGATATAAAGCAACAGTGAACACTTGAAACTACACCTGCCTTTTTTTTCCCCCCTCTCCCTCACCATCTCTATCAGGGGACTGTGCAAGCTATTCTCATTTTATACTGGTATTTTGTTTTTCCCGTTGCACTCTTAAGCATTTATTGGGTTAACTGAGAACTTCTTTTGCTGAAGTTTCTCCAAAAAAGACGATAGCAGTTTCACAGAGATCAGTGAAGTCTCAATCCTGCTATAAGGAATTCCTGGCACAAGGCAAGAAATTAGGAATTATTTTGCTCATGACAATGAGATGTCTTTAGAGCAACATCTCCAGTTTCACTCCATGATTATAATCAGTTTGGTACAAAGAAAGTTGTAGTGGAATTACTCATTTCATCTTGCCCTTTACTGTAGAAGAAATGAACCCAAATCCACTTGCATTCAGTGGATTGTTAATTAAGCTATAGATGTCTCCTGATGGCAGCAATTATTCCTGGTAACCTTAATAAGCTTGTTACATTCCTTAGTTATTGTTATTTAAAGTTATATGGAATACTTTGCCTAACACTACACAGCTCCCAGGGGAATTACTTCTTGATCAGTTCTAGTTTGACTAAAGAAAATTGTTTTCTTTCTTAGCAATGTTTCTCCAAGTTGTTTGTGGCTCATTTCCCTTGTCTTTTGTTGGCACTCCAAAAACTCTGGCCAACTTTTTCACAAAAGTTTTCTTTTCTAAACAGTTCAAAATTTTGTTGCTGTTGTTGTTTTTCTCCCTGAACTCTCCAGTATCTTTGCTTGGTTTATTACATGGTTCTTTTCCTCTCTTTTTCAATGATTTAGAACATAGATGTTACTTACAACAGGGACTCAGTGCTGATCAAAACTCTGTAGGGTTGTGTTGTTGTTACAGTTTGTTGCAGATAGAAGAAAAGCATCTCCTTACACTGGTACTCGAGGAAAAGCTTCACTTTGGTGCATGGAAAATACAGATCTCCTTAGAACAATTAACAGAATGAACTGGACACACTGGGTCCTGTCCCCTCTCCTGTACCTCTTTGCATGCCCAAAATTCAATCAATATGCCCTTCAACAACATTATTCAGGGAATAAAGAACCTCATTGCATTTCAAATCAAATGATCCCTTGTTTTCCCCTTTTTTCCCCTCCATATTTACTGTGTTTGCACTCTCGCTTTATTCCTCCTGGAGTCTCTTGCCATAGGCAAGAGGCGCACAGAAAGCATGTCAAAGTTATGACTGCTTCTCATGGCTTAACACTGATTTCAGGAGCATCAAAGTTTGTACGAACACATGAACTTCCCTTCAGAATCACGAGCAATTATTGACTCAACTCCAGAGCCAGATTCCCGCCCAGCACGACGCATGATGGAAAACAGCCAAGGGCTCCAGGCGCTAGTTTCTGATCACACCAGTGAAACATCAGGGTTTTGAAAAGCATTCAGTGACGAGCCCATTTTTCTGACATTGAAACCAAAGGAAGGCTTAGGAGCATCTTCTGCATGGGCAGTTAAAGCAAGTCAACGTAGCAGCTTTTGACCATCCCGCACAGTCGCGCTCTTCTTCGGAGCGAAGTGCGTAGCTGACAGGGTGCCTTCCACTGAAGCTTTCTTTGCAGGAACTGTTGATTTACTGAAACAAAGGAGGTTTTTTTGAGAAAATTCAGTTTCTGGGGAAATATTTCAAGACCTGGGATTGCATTTCTGGCTGAAACCAGCAAGTCAGCGGAGCTGCTCTGATAGCTCAGCAATGCGGTGAGACCAGCAATGCCAGAATTGAGGTCCGGGAGCTCAGCCTGCCAAGTAGCCTTGTACACGGGCAGTGCCTTTTCTGCTCTGCCTTTGAATAAAAACAAACATGAAAACCTGAACATTTTATTGTCGAATAGTTCTTGTCTTCCAGTCAGTGTTCAAAAGGCCAGAGGAAAACAGTAGCAAAAAGCAAGGAACTAGGCTCAAGTTCACAGAATCCTCAAAATGGTGACCGGACCCTGGCAGTCTCTAGCCTGACCTCCCACAAGGAGCAGGACAGTCACATGTGGCTTCATTCATCCATGTCATGAACACCTTCAGGCATGGAGAGCTGTCCACCCCTCAGGGCAACCCACTCTCCTGCAGCACCACCCAAGTCCCTCATGTTCAACCTGAGCCTCCCATGTCACAACCTGTGGCCATTGCCATTTGCCCTGCAGCCACCATGCAGGCTTTGGTCCTACCATCTTTATGGTTGTCCTCCAAGCAGATGGATGAAGCTGCTAATGGGTCCTGATTCACCCTCTTTCCCCAGGACTAACAAGTCCCCTTGTTGAGGGCATCTCTTTTTCTGCCACTTAAGAGGGATGATGCCCAGGCATGCTCTGCCATGCCAGAACAAGGGGCTGCACGGGAACGGTCAAGCAGAGACAGCTTGCACAGTGGAAAGATTCAGTCCTGAACGGGGTGGCAGCACTTCCTTGGTTGCCTCTCCCACTATAAAGATCCAGTCTCACACTCCAAGCTATCACGATGCTGTTCTGTTTTGGAGAGAGGTGTGAACTCTATTCTCAAAAAGGTGTTTGTTCCAGTTTGAGCTTTGGCATTTTAAACAAGGGCAATTAAACGCTCTGAAAATGCTATTGCAACATGAAGGCTAAAAATACAAACATAAAATTTCAGGAGTCACTCACAAGAAAAGCTTCTGAAAGAAAAGCCCACCCATACAAGCATAATGTCATCCAGGTGACAGCTTGTATTTTGAAGCCAGATGAACAAGCCACAACTCATCCTTTTTTTTTTTCTATTGCCAGATGTTTACAGCCACAAATAACTACGTCAGCAGTAGACATGGCACCCCTTGGAAAACCTCTGATCTGCATCAACAGGTAGGTCCCCAGCGTTGCTGTTTGGTACAGATGTGCGATGGGCACACCTGACCCCTAGCTGTACTTTGGTTCAGGCTGACTAAAAAGCACCTTGTGCCCCGTGGTGAACCGGTGGAGCTGGAAAGCTCCTGGCTCATGTACAAGGGAGTGAAGGTGCCTTGAAAAGACTTTCTGAAAGATGGCTTCAAATCCCCAAAAATGCAAGATAACCAAGGAATAGAATAACATACCAGAGCTAAAACAAAGGCATCTATCTTGTCTATACTACTGACTAGCAGCCAGCTACTTCACTGTATAAATATTGCCATCAGGATGTGCCCAATTTGAGTTTCCCCTGAACTGCAGCTGGACTGCGTGTTAAGTAACTGACACCTTGAGCAGGGATGCCTCTCAAAGTTTGAGATCCCTCACCTGAGACTACCAGATCCTTCCTTGCCCGATGTGGAGACATCCCTTACTCACAACAGATCCTTGGCAAGTGTTTGATGGCATGGTGAATTAATACTAATGAAACATTACTAATCCATGTAACTACTCAGTATAAATTACTACAAACTTTGTATAGATAATCCCACTAGACATCAACTGTTCAGGTCTGAGACTGAGATTGGACCTGGCCACACCTAAGCTCCATCAGTAGTTTAGAAAGCAAGGTGGTCCACTCTGAAACTCATGACTCAACAGGAGGGTCTTCCTTACCCTTTGTGTCTCCAATCTCTGTGAATCATTCTAGCTTGATTCTACCTCCATTTTACTCTGTAAGTTTCTCCCATGCAGTAATTAATAAGGTGAACCTTACCATCAAACTTACTGAAGCTTGGTAAACCACTGTTAAACTTTGTTAAATTCCATCAAATTTATTGAACTCTGACAAATTATTATTACCACCTCAAAGAAACATACTTCTGCTTCTCCCTTTTAAGCGAGATGCATTCCATCGATCCGTGACAAGATGCAATTACTTACAGGTATAAGTCTGTACCTACAAATGCTAAACCACTCTGAGTTTATACAACAGAATGCAAACTTCAGAAGAAATGTGCACTACAGGTTCATAGATGCTTTTAAGAACCTAATACTGTCCTTATTCTTGAAAAAATTTGAGGTTTAAATTTATAGCCTTCACCTGACAATAACAGCGTCCTGAATATGCTTTGCTTTTTAAAATGCACTGAATGCTCAGACTTCAGTAAAAAAAATTTATTTTCCATATAAAAGTGCCAAAATATCCACCAACATTGTAATCTATTCAACAACCAGCTTACTCTAGTAATCAAAATTGCAAGCATCTTTATTCACATTTTAAAATCAAATTCCTTTCACACGTTTCCACAGTAACCCGAGTCCCTCGAAAGAGGGTAATTTGCATTTCGATTGGCTGCTGTAGTCCATATGTCCAAGTTCATGTAGGCACGGAAGGGGTTAAACCTCGGATAGTATTCCTGCTTACACATAACTGCCTGGTTCTCCACATGGGTTGAGTGTTGGGTTGTGGCACCGATGGGGCAGCAGCTTTCATAAACATCACTCTGAGGTGCCCAGATGGAACCAAAAAGTCCAGACATTGGAGACAAGCTTCTGGTGCTTGAGAGGTAGGGCTGTAGGGCAAGGAAAAGAAAACATCAGCATGGTAAACTGCAACACAGACCACTTGTTGAAGAGAGTGTGGAAATGTAGTACTAAATGGGAGGAAACAGCACCTATGCAGAGAACTTAGGCAATACACAAGTAGAAAATTGAATAGAAGTTTACAAAGCAACATGGTTGCTGAAAATACTACAGCAGCATTAGAGTGTATGCGTAAAGGAGCTTTGCTAAATGAAGCCATATGAAGCTAATCAAGCTCTTCCCTGCGTGGCATCAATACTACTCTAACAGAAATACAATATTCAGTTCTGGTCAGGCTGTTCAAAAAAAAAACATAAAGGAGAAATGGAAGACATGTGAAGAGCATCATCTATGTTTTGAAAGTTAAAATGAAAAGAGAAGGATGCCTAAGAAATGTCAAGAAAAAGGTTGAAGTATGTGTCAGTACTGAAAGATTCAGCATGCTGGGAGCAGAGAGGGATATTCCATATGGAAAAGAGACTAAAACTGGGAACTAGGGAATTTAGTTAGAAAATTTCAAAATCTTATATAAAGAATCTCCTGGAGGGCAAGATGTGTTAGTTTGCGAGGAAGTCTCTCGGAGAAGGTCATGGAAGCCTGGGGACTTTTAAAACTGAATGAAACACTGAAATGTATTGTGGGGAAAAGCTCGCCAGGGAAACGAGCTGAATTATCTAATGTGTTTTCCAATCTCTACCTTCTGCATTTCCTAGCGCTCCCGAATAAAATACGAAACATAAAGCCATGTTTATTTCAGGAAACAGTCTTCTACCAGTTTTGCCACTTTCAAACATCACATAATTTTCACTTTTGCAGGTGAAAATATTTCTTGGTTTATTTGGTTAGTTTTATTCAAATAAAATTCACTGTAAATAATAAAAAACAAACAAACAAGCAAACAACCTCAAGCTCTAAAATAGAAGATTTGATAACACAAGCAGAAGAGAAGGTGGTTACAATTAAAGACCACCTTGAACTAAATTCACTACCTTGCACTATGGGATGATATAAACATGGCTAGTCTGGAGCGTAACAGGTCAAAGTTAGCATTCAGAAATCTGCACAAATCCAGTTTAAATCACTTGGTTTTCCTAGCAAAAAAACCTGTCAAAGTCACTGAGAGCAGCTGTCCATTCAGCTATACAATTTCCAAACCTCTCTGGGTTTTGCTGTCAGCACATTTTCTGTTTTACCCTCATCTGGAAAGGTTGATTTTGATAGCAAAATCTCAGTAGACTACATAAGTCCAAAATGTTTTTCCATATGTAAGGTGATTTTAGCCAATTTTAAAGCAAGAGATGTCTTAAAATTTCACAGACAAGGTCCAGTAACAACATAGACCAACAGCTGGGAAAAAGCCAGGCTACCAATGCCAGCATCAAATACCTTCAGCAGGCTACTTAAAAGATTCACGAAGAACATGTGCGCAACAGGTAGGGGAAAACCAGGAATGCACTGAGGAGGCTTTGAAGAGGCACAGGAAGGCAGCATCTTGCCATGACAATACTCACTGTGGAGTTGATGTAACTGGCGGGCTCCCAGGTAGGTGGTATGTTGGGAGGGGCATTCCAGGTGGAGGGGCAGTTCTGGTCAATGAAGGCTGTATTCTGCACTGCTGCAGTACCTGGGAAGCCACTGGGGTAGTTCATGTTTTCTGCAGTTAATAAAAGCAGGAAGACAAAATAAGGCTTTTGCAATGTAAACACTACTACCATTTCTGTGGAGGAACATCAAGTCTCCTAAAAGCAAGCATGGCTGGAACCAACTTAAGCCTTCAGTGACTTCAGGCAGGTTCAGGGCAGCACAGCAGCAAAGCGTAACGATTTCTGTTAACAAGACTACCACTTTGTGTTAGGGACCCACTAACAGATTGCTATCAGGAGGACAGGATAAAGAGTTGGCAACCTCTTGAATGGAGAACAGAGTCTTTATTAGCCACAGAACATGCATGGGAGAGTTTACCCAGGCTTCACTGCCAACATGCCTCAGCTCTAAGTACCCGAGGGATCACCGTGCTGCCTGTGATACTGTAGCCTGACCTTTAATTATTGCTTAGGTAATGTTAAAGAATTCTAAGTTGCTGCCAGTGTGTTTTGCAAGCCAAGAAACTCTAGCCTGGAAAGGTAATTGGTCACAAGAGGCGTTCTGTTTCACACACTGGAAGGCAGAAGTCTGCCAGAGGGGAAACAAAGAAAATGGTGCAGAAAGATTTGTGTAATACTGTGGTCACGAGCATTTCTATTCCCTCTCAGACAGAGTCCTGTATGCTGGCTTTTTCAGGCTTAATAACTCCATATGAAGATTAGTCTTCTCATCCACCACATGCAGACATTGTTTATTACTACAGAGCACCCAGTCAGCTGGAAACTGTAAAGTCCACTTAAGCAATGAGCACCCAGATGTTCAGAGACAAGACCAGCCTTTTGTTCTCCAACGGTGAGAAAAAAAACCCAAAAAAACCATGCTCAGTGACAATTCTTAAGTTTTTTTTCATCCTACCTTCTGGAAAAGCACCATATTCATTCATCTCTAGTGGACAATACATGTTGGAAAACTGGCTGTCGCAAGCTGCATTCCAGTCGATGAAGCTGTCCCAAGAAAAAGAAAAATCTGCTGTCAGAAACAATTTGCAGAACTTGGGAAAATTATTTAGAAATGCTTACTTAATGTAAAGCTGTTGGATGCAAAATGTAACTGATGATGAGGCTTTTTCACATTCTGCTTGCCAGTTCTGCCACTATGTAATCACAGTGATTCTCTCACTGAGCTCTTTTTCCTCTGAACAACTTGTAGTGACAGCTACCAGAGTCCTCCAACACCTAAGAAGATTCAACTTCTTTGTGTGTAAAAAGAAAACAATTGCACTTCTTTCCCACAACCGTGGTAATGGTAGGTACGAAGTGAAATAATGTGATTTGAAATAGAAGAAAATGTGACATGCTCCTCAAACATTTGAATGCTTGAGAATAGCAATTAAAATGGGGATTTCTACTTTTCATACCACCAGTCCTGCTAAACTATACATTAATTTGTAGGGATTATACTTGTTTTAATTACAAAAAATTTCATAATTTCAAGAAGACTTTCCAAAAGTAATTCTTAAAGGTACGTCAGAAGCGAAACAAGCCCTGCTATGCAGTGAGCCTGAAGAAGTCCAAGTCTGGACCTGGTATGAACAAGGCAGGCTTAGGACTTCAGGCTTTGCTAGTTCAGTTTTACTATTCAGGTAAGAAGTTATTGTAAGTTATCCCTACTACATATGAATAAATAATTACATGTAGTTTTGCATGGACATATGAAGCAAAGTAGCATAATACAGAATCTGCCACAAATGACCACGTATTTCATCTGATGAAATACTTATGACTGATGAATGACTGATGGCCATTGCTCCCAATCACTAAGGCTGCAGTTTGTTGACAGAACAGTTGGAAGTGAGGTTAGCGGGCTGGTTGGGATCACAAGACCATCACAAGGGGATTTCTATGTGACCACTCTGGCATTTTGGAGGACAGGATACGACCTGAAGAACCGGTCGTGTTTCACTGCTATGTGGTGGCAGAGTATTTCTTCACACTGGTTTGTGGTGCATGTTTCAGTAGGAAAATGTGCTGTGTGGAGAGTCTGAAGTACAAGAATTACTCAAGGTCACTACTACAGGAAGAACAACCCAAAGACTGAAGTGACAAGAAGAATTTAATTATTACCTGCCTTATGAGTACTTTAAGTTAAAGCACAGTCCTCTGCATCATAGAAACTTGAACAAAGTGTTATCCACATTGCTTAAATAAAACATAACTTGCCTGTTGTGGACAGAGGGGGTTTCTTGGATCATGCACGGTATGTTATTCTCAAGGTTGTAGTTCAAGCTGTTTGTCAGGCAGACTGGCTGGGCAGGCCACAAATCTCCTGTTGGGTAAAGACCTACAAGGGGAAAAGGGAATGAAATGCAGAACAGGAAGGAGGCTCCTCAAACTCTGAATATCACAATGACACTTTATTCTCAGATTCAAAATAAGGACTGCATGCTGGATAAAAAAAAAATAAAATCCAGAATTACTAACCAATCTAGTTTTTTTTGTGATGAATGTCCATTTTCAAACAAATCTCATTTTTTTTATTTTTTTAAACTATATATATAAAAAGACATGAACCTAGAATCTGAAATCCAACCAAACAGGGCAAGAAATCACTACAGAGAGTCCTTAAGCCATGAGCTGTAAGCACCAAGGTGGCACCCCTCCTCATGAAAGGGTGGACATTAGGGAGGTGGATCCCCACCAGCCTCCCCCTCACTCATCAAGTCAGAAACCATCTCTGAAGTCCAACTGCATGAATGCAGTGGGAACAGGGTTGGGTTTTTAACAGACAAGAGCCATTCATGACCAAACAATATGTGAACTCATTAGAGCTGAGATATTCCTTGTGCTGCTCTCTATGGACTGGGTGCCCCAACTGCCCACAGATACTTGGTTCCTATCAACTGTATGAGAACAGGCAGCTGGAGAAAGGAAAAAATCCCAATTAGCAGTTTCCATGACGGTTGCAAAGTTAGCTCTATTTCATTATTTTACACAGTGGATATGAATAATGCTGCTGCAGATCAAAATTAATCAGCATTTGTATGCTACTAGTTACAGGTTAAGGGACAGACACGGGCAGGCAGTTCTGCTGCCCAAAGAACCATGTGTCCTAACCAGCTTTCAACCTACACTTCACCACGCAGCCTGTTGCTTTGATGAGTCCCAAAAACCAAGTTAATATTACTTCCCTTTGAGATGCAAACAATGAAAGCTCAAGAGTTTTAACAGCCCAACCCAATCTCATTCATTATTGCTTTCAGAGAGAGCAAGTGCCAACTGTGGAAATTTTAGAGAGAAAAATGGTCGTATCTGATTTGATGACAAGTTTCATTTTAACACAGCAACCAGCGCTCTTGATCTCCCAATCACATTTTCCTGGACATAAATCAGTACAAAGCAAGAGGAAGAAAAAAACAAAGAATACCTAAAATGTGAGTTGCAAGCCAAATGCTGTCTTCACACAGAGGGGATGCAGCAAAAAATGTCAACGTTAAAAGCTTTCATTTGCTAACTTAGTTCTTCATTTGTTTAAAAGTCAAGTTCTAGTAACAACATGTCTGTGAAATTGGTATGTGTAGGTATGTAGTAGCAATATCACTGAAACTGCTTGACAAAGCATTCCAAAAAAAAAAAAGCTTTGTTAATAAAGTAACTAACCTTTATTTTTGTCAGGATCTGCAGCTATGTCAGTGAAATTGGGACATAAAGTTTCAGGATATTGGGGGATGCTGTTCATGTCTCTGCTGAATGAAAAGAAGATTTAATTTTTTAACTCCAGACACTGTTATGTTTCATAAACCAAAGTATACAAAGGAAATATACAGAGATGTAAAAAATAATCTAATGAACATAATGATTCCAATTACTTTTCAACTCTTTCCTGATTTTTCTTATTTTGAATTAAGCACTGTGCAGTGTTTTAAAGGTTTTCTTTTTTCCAATTAAAAGCCACCTACTTATTACACATGAAAATGAATAAAATTAAAACATCTTCATTACCTCACATTTATTATCAAAGTATCAGCCTATTGCAAATTAATTCAACAGCTCTTCTCTAAAACTGGTGAACAAGCTATGGTCCATGGAGTTGAGTAGGCTCTCTCACAATGTTTGAATTTTTCCAACAACTTTCAGGCAAGTTTACTTTTATGTGCAAGAAGACATGGAGGCACACATGAACATTGAATTCATATTCATCAAATCCCATCAAAGAAACTAGTCAATATGAATGGAAAGGAAATATATTCAAGGACCAGAATCCCAGAGGAAAAAGATTAAATTAATTTTGCTAGTGAAAAGAGAATCATGAATGAGAAATGAAATGAGGCTCAGAATAATAAAAATTGGAGATGCTATCTCTAATACAAGGAAGAGGTAGAAAGGAATGTGGGGGAGGGGAGAATCAATTTTCATGCTGTATATCCAAGGAGAACATTATTCCCATTAAAAGAGTAACATCAACTTGAACGGATCAGTTTCACTTTTTTTTTTTTTAAAAACCCACATTACTTTAATATAACCAAGCAATATTTTAATGTAAGTAAGTGGTAATGGCAATGTAGTAAATTGCCAAGATCCGGAAGAAATAAGGGTGTTTTTTTTCACCAATTTTATTTTATTTTACAGTTGGAAGCATTTATCTACTTCCCCAGCATAATCCATGTTGTATATATCTTTTCATGTACTGAAGAAGATTCTTCTTCTTCCAACTAGTAAGTACAATTAGATGATCATAAAAAAAAGACAAGACAACAGGTAGGTATAATTTATCAAACTGAGACAAGATTTCAAGTTGGTGCTGTTTCTTTCATGTCTTACATGTGTAGATTCAGTTTTTTTACCTGGTATTGCAGATGTTATGAGACAGATTTAAAGTGATAGGAGTTTCAGATGGAAAATCATTTTGTGAAATATTCTCTCCTAAAGAAAAGAATGACTGTGAGAATCAAAGATCCTAAAAAACCAGAAGTATGTGCAGAATATACATACACACAAATAGAACCATCAACCGTGTTAATCGTTTTCTCTCAGACTGGAGTATCACTAACTGCATTAATTTCAAAGGGTGCTATCTACATCCACACAGTCTTAAATGTATTTTATGACTTATAAGTGATTACCACACTTAATGTAGAGGCTCTTTGTTACTACCAAATTCATTTTCAATTTGAATTTCCTTCTTTAAGGTATTGCAATTTGAACAAACAGAAAAGTCAGGTGCACAGAATTCGTTATCTATTAGATTACTTCAGCACTTTCATTAAAATTTACTTCTAGTGCCACATCAGTCTGGGTAGTGATGGCAGTGACAGAGTTTAGGCTTTCAACAATTTTAATAATATTCAAAGAACTGCAGTAATGACCCACAGTTCCCATTACTCATACCAGTCAAGTGGCTCAGGTCTCCTGTCTACTTATGCCTCAAATACAGCTATCCAATCTCACCATCCTGAACTGCCTTCACACATTCCTCATTTATGGATTTCTTAAATAGCTACAACATTTTAAAGAGAATAATGTGATGTAACAAACTCAAAAGGCAGAAACTGCTTTGACTAGTGACTCTCAATTCTTTCATCCTTCCATAAAAACTAATTGTGTGGCTTCCTCAGTGAGAAGCCTGACGCTTTCTCTGTAGCTTGACAGCTCATCTTCATCTCCACAACACTTGTGCTACATTTTTTTCCCCAAGTACCAAGTTCTTTAACTCTCTCTTCACATTTCTGAGAGGTGCCCTGTAAAATCCAAGTGACATGCACCGTGCCATGCCACAGTACCCCTTTCCCTTCAGAAGGCTGGCTGAAACTCTGCCCACTACTGTACAGAAGTGATATTTGCAGAACTTACTGGATGGAAGAAAATGCCTGGCAGTAATCATGGGCTTTTTATCTCCATCTGAACTGCTGGTACTGCTCCAGCTACCCCAGCTCCCACGACTGGCACGAACACTTCCTGATGAACTTCCACAATCTGAGCTTGAATCAGAACAAAACTTCTCCAAACACTTCTTTTTGGATCGTTGATAAAAGCTTTCTAAAGAAGTTGCAAAAAAACCAAAACAAAGCAAAACCCCAACTCAACACAAAACATTTAAGAAAGTCTTTCAGTTGAAGGTTTAGGGAGAAATCATCTGAAACACAAATTTACATGAATTCTTTGAGTTTATATGGCTTCTCTGAATTTACTAATAATAGGACAGAAAATAATTACTGATAGACTCAAGATAAATCCACCAGCCCCTACAATGAGGAGCTTATGACCTACATGACATTTCCAGTAAGATGAATGCAGGTGAGAATACAGCACAATTAGAGGCAATAGTTTGAAACAGGAAGCCCATACTGCTCTTTGAAATATATAGTTAGTATTTTAAACACGAAAGATAAGCTGGCTGTAGGACATGCATATTAAAAGCAAGTGACAAATGTTACAAGTAACAAATTCATTAAGTGATAGATTCTCCTTTCTTATGCCATCAGGGAGGCAAAGGACAAGCCTATAAACACTGGTACCTTCTTCAGCCCTCCTGTTTCCAAAAGCCAAGGAAAAGAGCTGATTAAAATCCTGACTGAAAGGCAGGAAAAGCAGGTACCCAAGGCAGTGGAGGTTTTTAAAAATGACACATCTGTTCTAAAGATGGCCTTTGCAATGCAGCTGCTTGAGTTAGTATCAGCTTGATTTTGAACACACAAGCAAACTGTCAGCCCTTCATCCGGGGCTGATGGATTATGGCTTCAAACTGACACGGTTGGTGATGCAGACCACCAGACAACCCCACAGAGAAAGGACGTGGAGCCTTTCAGAAGCAAGCAGGTATTATTTCAGGCACTGTATCATGCCACCCCTGCTGTCTTCACGTCAGGGTCCAAAAGGGAGAGAGACACAAGTCTCTCAAGGAAAGAACACAGCTCTGCTGCCACAAAACACACAATACATGTCTTCCCCCGTTTAACACAATTAAGATTGCGTACCTGTTTCTCCTTGTATAGACAAGCTCCCAGCTTTTTGGTCTGCTTTACAGTTTTCCCCGTTACCCTGAGGACACCAGGCTCTCATCCCAATGTTTGCTCTCAGATCTGGCCTTTCGAATTCGCTGCACATATGCTTCAACTCGCCTTGCTCGGGGACCCTAACACAACCACACCCAGAGAAACATGTTCACCTTTTGTGTTTCGGCTGCACTCTGCAGGCATTATACACTTCAACTCACACAGCTTTTGAGGCAGGTTGTGGGGCAAGGAACTTTAGAGAAACCCAAAACATCTTTCCCAAATGCCATATCCCATCACAAAGGTTACTGCTCCTCAAGTGGAGAAGCAAAAGGACGTGTGTATGTTTAACTCCATCCTCTAGATGCTCACAGAAGGCAGGCAGATGTTACAGTGATAAGCACAGCCCAGCACTGCACAAAGATCTAGAGACACAGAAAAAATGTGCCTTGTGTCTATTTCAGTGGCATAATTATAACTAGAGTAAAGCCATCATCTGAAGTAACCTTAAGTTTTTGCTGAAATATCTGGATCCTTTATCATAAGCAGGAAACTAATAAAATCCAGCTGTCAAGTTTCTACAAGAAAGAAATGGTTACATCTTAACTGAGAAAGTAGCAACTGCTCAATCAGCTCAAGGCACAGACACCAAATTTTAGTATTTCACTGCCATTTTTTTTTTTATCCTTCTTACCTACAAAGTTGTGCATCCTGCAAAGATTTACACACGTGCTGACTTCCCACACAACGAATTGTAATTTGTTTATAATGAGTTATAACAGCCCCTTCAGATTTACAGTCTCCTTGTTGGGTCCACTGACCTCAATAGGGCCACTGGCAATAAAAACTAAGTCTGTGAAGGCTTTGTAGAATTGTGACCTTAATTCAAAGAGCTGGGGAGGGGAAGGAGGAGGATTTTTCTCCTACGCATGTTTCGGTTTTAGTAGCATTTTATAACTGCTATTTTTTAACAACAATTCAAATTACTTAAATTTAAAATACATGAAAAAAAATAACCGAGTAGTTTACAGCTGACTTTGGAAATGCAGTTAAACTTCAGGGCGTGGGTGGGTGGGGGAACCAGTCACTTCCCAAGGTGCTCTCAAATTCTTTTGAGCATAGTGCTGCTCTAATCTTTTTGTTATGGCAAAAATGCAAACCACTGTCTCTATTCCACATATTTCCCTTCCAAAGCTACTAGAAAACAACATTCTCTCAGTTACTCAGTAGAGCAGATAACTCTCCTGAAGGTGGAATCACTTCAACAGCTTTGTTTTCCTTTTTTTTTGTTTTTTGACTGAAGAGAATACATGACAAATTTTATCCACCCAAGATGCAATGGAAAGAAAAATTAACCATCCAAATTTCAGAAACAGCAAATTCCAGGCTGTAACTGAGAGCAGCCACTGCTATGCAGAATGGGGTGTGTCTATATACATCCAGATTTACTAGTGGAATATTTTTTTTCCCTGTTCATACTTAGTACTGCATATTCTTAAAAATAAAGGCTCAGGCCAGGATTAAAGTGCATTTATTTAACTAGATAAATCAATCATAACTAATGTACTATGCAAAACCTGCAGAAACATTACAGCAACTTGGATTTTTTTCATGATTTGGCGAAGCAATACGTACCTTGTAGATATATTAACGTTCTTTTTCTTATTTTTTCTAGATGTTCTATTTCTATTCCAATTCATATTTGGTATGTTTCCTTCCTTCTTCTCCTGAGGTTTCTTCTTCCTATACACATCTTCCTGCTAAAGGTAAAAATATGAGCTGAGACAATACATAAATTATAAAATGAAGTTAACTCAGTAACTCCATTGGATTTTTCTAACTAATTTTCTCTGGACAAAATGACCTGAACCCAAATGCATAGTTACTTCATGATTTAGTGCCTTTCCAGAGCACATCCTCTTCCCAGCACCATCAATCTGACCAGCCTTTCCAAGACTCTGTCCTTCAAGACATCAACAGATGATGAGAGAGAAATTTCTGAATTCCCAGTGTTAGCATTTTCCCCCTCATAGCATCTAGCTCTGACTTCCAGGGAAATAAAAAAGTAGGGGGAGAAAAAGGAAAGCAGTCAATAAAATTCCCAATATGCTAAAAACAAAAAACATCTGCCAGATTTATGATCAGTTTGTGTGCAAGTTCAGCAGCAATAAATCCTCCCTTTCCTCAGCAGCTGAGGGGGGTGGAGGGCATTCATTTGAATTACAGCTGAGGAAATTATGGGGTAAATTAACCAACAAATAATAGTCATTTTAAAAAATGCAAGAAACAAACTGAGCCCCATCAGCCACACGCAGAAAGAAATTTTAACAACAGTTCCCAAAACAAGACTGGACTGTGTCTTTTTTGATACATATTCAAGCATGGTAAGCAATTCCTCCTTACACCTTTTTGCCATGGGATTCCCATCCAGCAACAGAACACAACCTAAATTCTTGGGTTTTCTAATTACCTGATCTTTAAGTCTTTTATGCTGCCTGCAAGAAAGGTACAACCTGCAGTGTTTATCATGCTCAGAAACCAGGGGTGAAGAATGATTCTTCCTGGCAGCTTCACAAGCTGCTAGGGAGCTTCTTCCTGCTAACGTTCTCAAATGCAAATTTCCGATACAAAGTCCTGTATTTGGAGCTCAGGCAAAAGAAGGCTGATAGGCACATGTAGGACCCTTCCCCTCCAGAGCATGTCCCCTCATCATTGCTGTGACTGACAGCTGGCAGTAGATTCCAGAATGTCTGTGCCTGCTCTGACATTAACAAAGAATATCTCTGGTAACACAATAGCGGGGCTGATTTAATTTTTACCTGAACTGTTCATCATTCTATAAAGCAGAATTAATATGCAATGGCTGGAAGACAGAATGTCTGCATATTTCCTCATTCATCTGATTTAAGGTGTTTCAGATCTGTGTCTGTACATATTAGTCTCTACATACATACCTATACGTGTATACATACAGAAATAAACAACAAAAGATGGTTTTTAATTTGAAAAGCAGACAGATCACAATACAGACCTCAGAAGTAATCTCCTCTTTTGCACAGCATGGAGTCTCTTCCTTAGGTCCTTTATTAATCTTTTTGTCTGTGGAAGGTTTTAGGTTGATCTGCTTTTTAAAAGTCTCACAGTTTTCTGTTTCATTCCTGAGAGGCACTTGCTGGCTATTCCCTACAATTAAACAGGAATGTCAGTTTGCTTGGGAAGAAAATGGGCTCTCAATCATAACCACAGCATCTTCTATCTTTCTTTAAAAACAGACTTGCATTGCTTTCCAAAACATTAGGAGACTAACCTCTAGGCTGATGATGCTGAAAACGTCAAAATCAAAAGCTAACAATGTATACAGATTCTTACAATGTATACAAATTCTTACAGTAGCTGCAAAAAGTAGCTCAGTATTGACTCATGCTCAGGGGCACACCACTCCTAGAAGATGCATAAATTACCCAAGTCCTGATCATCACATCTCAATTTGAGCTATTTGGGTCCTAAAGCCATGGGTCTGTAAGGTAGAATCTGAAGCCAGAAAATATTGGGCTAAAAAACAGAAAAAAAACCCTGCAAGCTGGGCGAGAAGGAGACTTTTCAATTATGGGTAGATCAAAATAAGGACACAGCTTTTATTTGATGCTTTACATCTCTGAAGTGTCCTCTGCATTCACTGTGAAGTAAAATGGGAAGTCATCCTTTCTTTAGGTTCAGTTCTGTGTGAAAAAATCATTTTCTTGAGAGGCTTGTGAGAAAGAAAATTGATTCTTGTGTAACAAAATCCAAGATATTAAGAAAATGAGAGGAAGCTCATCCTAACAATTAGCCAAGTCACCCAGTCAAGTCACTGTCTTCCACCTAGACAAAACAGAATTCACTTCAGCTTTGATCACTTCCAGGTCTCTCAGATATCTACAACACATCCAGTCATCTGCTCTGCATGAGAAATGCCATCGCTTATCACATCAAACTGGTCTTCTCAAATGAGAAAGACACACCCAAATGTTTTTTTGAAGGTTTCCTATATACCAATCAACTACAACACCTTGGCTCTGAGTCAGGCACCCTCTCCTCCCTGGAGCAGGCAGTCACAATGACTGCAAAACTAGCCCAGGTGAATGAAACACTGGAGACAGCAGGCAACAAAGGCTGACTGAGCTCTGAAAAATGCTCTGTTGCTCTCCAGCACATGAACATGTAAGTGCTTGAGGTCCTGAAGACACTCTGTTTGCACAAGACCGGGTCTGTAACTATAAGCAAGACAAAACACTGCAACGTGGTGCTTTTTAGACTTCGTGTATCCTACCAAACTTCTTGAAACACACAAATACTCACACCCCTGGCAGTGCAGAAAACCAGAACTGCTGACAGGCAACGTGGCAGATCACCTGTAGTGCTTCACCACTGAATACAAGTGACTGTAGTCTGAAACACTCTCTCAAGGTGGAAGTTTTGTCAATGAAAATAGTTTTGTCAATGAAGTTTTGTCTAGCATCTCCCAACTGTTTTATGTAAAACCATGATTTGCACAGCCTGTACTCAAAATTACTTTCCTGTGTATGTAAATACAGTTAAGACAGAATTACTGATGTATTCCCCCCCCCCCCATCTGATTTCATAATTCAAAGCAAAAAACAAACAACACTCTGCAGTTTAGGAGCACATGGAGAATGCCAAAGTACTTTGCAAGTATGAGTGAAATTACCCCTGCCTCCAACTAAGACAGCACACTTGTACTTATTGCACCTCAGAGATAATGACACAACATATGTACTACAGCAGGGCCTGAGGTCCCTCTGAGAGAGCTCACCCACTAAATAAACCCTGCTGGAGCTCCAGCAAATGGCAGTCTTCAACATTCAACTACTTCACCAAGTGCCTAAGCAAAGCCAAGATTCCAGAGGGGACATTCTCCTTCTCTGCTCTTAATTTCCCCCAGGTGCTCCTGGGCTGCTTTTAAAATTTTGAGTTGTTAAGCTAAGAGGCGAGACTTCTCAGGGAGCTTAGTTCCACAATTAAATAAAGATGAAAAAACATAGCTATTCAGTCACTAAGAGGAATGTTGATTTTTGTTGTATTCCTACAACATATAATTTCACAATACCCTGATGTCAGCTTTTTGTTATTTTAGGCAGTTTTATCAAACAAGTTCCGAAGATCCAATACTGGAAGTGCTTGCTTGGTGACTCTAAAAGTTAGGCATCAGATTTTCAGTGGATCTGAGAAGAACAAACTGGGATGTTTCTGAATAGCTGACAAGGGCAATTTGCATCTTATAAGCAGATCTATGACATCAATTAGTTTAACCATTATAATGCTACAGCACTGGCTTGAAATCTGTACACCAAGGCAAATTTATGAAACAACTTTAAATGCAAGCTATTTCTTTAGGAATGTAAACAGATAAATCAGAGTGAACACACAAGAAATACCAAAGTTCCTTGTCCCACACATTAAAAAAATTCCTGATCTCGACAGAAGATTTCACCCAATAATTCTGAATGACAGAAATTGGAAAAAAAAAAAAAATACCATTTTTCCTAGAAATTTCTTGCAGTTCCGGCTGCTGCTGAGGTGAATTTCTGGACAAGTGACTTTCAGGTAGCTTCTTGGACATCTTCACAGGACAGAACTCCTGTTCTTTGAGCTCAACTAGATTTTCTGAAGTTTTAAGGTTAGTTTCCTTAGGAAACATACATGTTTGAAGATCTTCCTTCAGATCACATTCTGAAGAAGTATTTTTAATGAGAACTGTATTTTTCAGTGCACTTTCTTCTTTACCCAGAAAGTTTTCTGGGAGAGTTAAATTCTTGTTAACATTTATGCCATTTGCATATTTCAGAGTTACCCAGTTCTCACTGACAACATCAGTGCAAATGTCCTCTTTTGGTGCTGAGATTTGGTTCTCCACAATCTGGTTTTGTTTCTCATCACTAGCTGCAATAGCACTGCCAGCTGCTGTGTTTGGTTTCTGCTTACTGTAGTAAACTGAACATTTGTGTTTCTTCTGAGAGTGGCTGTAGGTTGCAGGACTTCTCTTTGCTGCATTCTGACTTCGGCTGGAAGAGGTGCCTACAGACAGAAAGCCCTTCCCTTTTCCTTTATCTGAGGAACTATAAGAATCCATAAAAGTCTTGCAGCTTCCCCTGGAGAGAAAAATAAATTATTTGAGATTTGTGTAAACCTACAAAGCTATCACAAATTGTTTTGTGAGATATTTTTGTAAGAAAAGAAGAGGGATATATTCCCAAGCCATGAAGCTGCATTAGGTCTTCAATTTTTCATACCAGCTAAGCATATTCTGGTTTAAGTGGGAATTGAGCAAGACTCCAAGTATGTGCTCAGACTCCAAACGCACTTACTTCAGAAAGTGCCTGACTGCCCAAGAGGGTCAGATTTGAGGATCCTTAACGTATTCTCCATTCTTTCCATGGCTGCTGCACATCCTTTACTACCATCACACAGTTTTTACCTTGTGTACTGCTGACAATACACAAGATTAATAAACCCTGGAGTTCTTCTATATCTCTTTTGTGGAGATGAATATACAATACAACACAACACTGAAAGCTCTCTGAAAGAGGTTTCCTGGAACACTCTTTCCTCTAAGCCAGCCCACAGCAATATCAAAATACAAAGACAGAAAGCATCACTCCACAATAAACAGGATACAAAATAAGACAATTTGTAAGAAAAAAAAGAAAAGTCTATTTACTTGTAGGAATCAGAGCTGATTACGTCAACAGAGTTGCTGTTCTGCTGCGGTGAAGAACTAGGATTTGGCCTCTGTCTTGATTTCATGAACTCTGCTAGAATATACTGGGCTTGCTGGAAGGCTATCAGAATCACTCCAAGCAGGGACAAACTGCCAAAGGAAACAACAGATACTGGTGTCTACAGTTTTCAGGAGTATGCAGTGAAAGAGTTAAAAAGCTTCTACCAAGGTGCATTTTTCAAATAATTTGTTAATAAATTTTAAGGAAGAAGAGAGGGATGAAAACTAAAAATACAGTTTAAAATAAGTAACAGTTGTAACTTTTTTTTTCCTTTTCCTTTTTTCCTTATTGCTAGTTATTCTCTTAATAAAATAACTCATAGCCAGGAGCTTTACAAAGAAAAAGACCTAACAAAGAAAAAATCCATTCTAAAAAAGCTAATATGTGATTTGAAGATCAGTAAGAAGTCTCACTACAACACATTGGCAATATATCACATTATGATAGTTAACAGCCTTCTGAGTACCTTCTATTATTTCATGAGAGTTATGTCATTATTTTGGTATTTATTTAATAATGTTTCTTTCTTTTCCTAGAGAAAATGCTGGCATAAAATGGTCTACAA
>JANVCC010000076.1:11925831-11988543 GCA_025345505.1 Todiramphus chloris collaris | reverse complement strand
AAGAAGGAAGGAAAGAAGGAAGGAAAGAAGGAAGGAAAGAAGGAAGGGTTTCTCATTAATGTCACTGGGTTGTCTGAAACCTTATAAATACTATTCAAATTAGTTTTCCAGAATTAATCTACCAGTCCTCTTGATTCTATTTATGATGTTTAGATACTAATACCTTATATGGTGTGTCTCTACTATGGGGGGAGCAAGTTTCTAGCAAGAGAAGCATCCACTGGGTATTCTATTGGGGTATCCTAGCCCTTTGTCTTTGCAGCCATAACATGGCTCCATTTCTCAGAAGGAACAGCAAGAAATGCTTGACAACTCCATCCCCAGCTACAGCATCACACCTAAGCCATCACAGCCAGTTGGCAGGACTCTCAGGAGACATGCAGATATTCAGGCCCTAACACCACTAAATATCTAACACTGGCCAAAAGCACTTGCTGATGTTTCACAGGCATTTGCCTTTCCAACCAGTGCAGGGGCCCTGGAAGCATTACCTTACAAAGAGGACAGTGAGCCTCCAGAAAGACTCTTCCCAGCTGGGTCCTGGTACCACATCTGCACATAGGGGTAGCAGATGGTGAGGAAGAGTCACATTAAGCGTGAAGTGGAACTCCAAATCAGCAGCAGTCACTAGCGTAAGCTCCCGGATCACCCATGAAGACGTGAAGTCAGGAGTGAATCTGGCAGGAAAAGCAGACAGAGGTGGTGTTATTTTTCCACTGTTGGGCTCAATTTAATTTTCTGAAGTCACACTGGTCCCAAAAAGTACAAAATAACTTCTGGTTTAGTAATATGAAAAAAAGACAAATAAGTGACCACTTATTTGTGGTCTGCTTAGACTACGTAGAGGGCATTAGCACCTAAGAGGTGTAAGACTTTGAGCTCATCTTCAAGCAGTAAAATACATGGTTTTATTGTGACTTTTCACAATACTCTCATTACTGTGACTCTCATTACTCACTTTCCTGTTCTCTAGGAGGGGCACAGGATCAACTCCTGCTAGCCAAAATACTCTTTACCAAAAGCACAGCTGTCAATCATACAGGCTGGAAAAATAGGGAAAGCAGAAGGAAACTTCAGATTTGTCTCTTCTTCCACTTATTTCCCTGACCCATACCATTATGCTATTGGAGTGCCAGAGGTACTGCTAGAAGGTATGAGTCGCCTTTCCAATCAGCAGAGGTGATATTTGCATATGAAGCCACAGTTACTTTAGTACAGTAATATTAACTCTGTTGATGTCTAAGTCATGACTTTCACTCAACAGGATTTTTAAAAGAATCAGTTTCAGATCATATGAGATATTAGGAAATCACAACTAGATTGTGGTCAGGCTACTTGAAACAAGCTAGAGAATAACAATCAATTTAAAAAAAACCATGTGGCAAAGCATTTTTTACTCTTTTATTGTGACAACTCTTGCTTTATTACTCCATAATGCACTGATAAAAGCATGTATGCTTTTTTAAAATAATGGAGTCTTACAAAGAAGCATTATATTATCACTTAGTACAACACTTACTGAAAAGGGAAAATCTTTATGAAATTTGTATTCAAAGCTCACCAAATTTTGTGTGCAGGTGTGCTACTGAAACTAGTTATTTCAAATTTACCATTAAGTTAATTTGTCATCAAATTTGTCAGTGCTTACACAATGCTGATCTCTCGTGATGAGTTCTGAGCCAGGAAAAATTCCTGACAGTCTAACACTTCAAATCCATAGCCTTGGCAACTGTAACCATTGATTTTCATTGATGAAATTGTTATAGGAAGAGGCCCAATATTTTCTACTTTGAAGTTCTTCGTAATGGATAAAATTTGCTTGCTGTCTTTCAGTTCTTGAAGGAAGAAAAAAAAAAGAATAATTATTTTACAGGGCTTAAAAACTATTTTCTTATGATTATGAATAAATTGCTCTTTTTACTTTCAATCTAATAAAAAATTCAGAAGTGATCAATGTTTTAATAGAGACTGATTTGCAGTAGTGTGTTTCTAGAATTTGTAACTATCCCTCAGTGTTTTGACAAAACAGAATCTGCACCTCTCTATGACCAAGCTCTTTGTATTTCAACATTCTGTTTACTTAACATTACTGTAATGTATCAGTACCACTATGGAGCAAAGCAGCCAGCTCCAAAATCAGAGACCTGCTTCTTCTTACTCACGTCGTCTGCAGTCCATTAGTGTAGCTTCTGGCACTTTGAATCGAAGAGATCCTCCTGCACCAGGTAGTCTTCCCCCTACTTTAAGCAATTCTTTGGCTCCAAATCCTTCTACATTGACCACGTCCAGAACAGTCAAGTTGTTTCTATCGTAACATAAAAATCAAGCAATCAGCTGTTAGAAGTTTGCAAAATCATGGCTCTGCTATCTAGGTGCCAATCCAAGACTACGGTGCGTCAGGAACAGGATCACTGGCCACACCTGAATAGGTATCCCCTAAATACTGAATGGATCACACACAGTGAAGGAAAAAAATCCTTGTGACCACTGCCAGTGGATAACAACAGTGCCACCTAGTAAAAACAGTTGCTTCTTCCATAAACTCTCTTCTCCAGAGATAACCAAAGTGTGGCTGCACGTAAGACTCACTGGAAAATTAAATGCCATCTTTATGGAGTTAAGTTGAAGATAGCAAAACTACCCAACGTGCTGCACTCTAAACTCAGTACATTCACATGCATTCTATAACCCTCACATATCAAGAAAAAAAGGCTATTTTTTAATGACTGAGACATAAGGCACAGAGACCCTTTAAGCAATTTTTATTAAGCTGGAAATATACTAACTCTCAAATTTTGATCACTTGTCTGCTTCAAGATTTGGCAAATTCATTTTGATTCCCACTTACAGATGAAACTTGGCTTACCTGATTAAAATAAGGGAAGCAACTCTTTTGTAGTCAACTGGTGTAAAAATTACACCAACTTTTCTAGTTTCTAGTGGCTGTAAGCTTAACCAAAGCAGCTCTGAACTGCATTTCTTGTTGATGAGATCCTCCTCATGTGCACTCTGTTAAACAAAAATGCAATTCTTATTCACAGAAAACATGTGTGTTTAAAGACCTGGATTAAGCAAGCAAGACATCTTTACTTAGCACCACGTAAGATATGTTTGGCAAGGTACAACAACTGCTAACTAATTTGTTAAACAAAAGTCTTCCAATTTGACAACATAAAACATGAGATAAGGTTGTTTATTTGAGCAAAAGTTCACATTACTGCACTTCTTATTACGAGGAATGTATTACTTCATTTTTTAAAATAGCTTTTATTTCCTCAGATGGAAAAGAAATTATATTGTCTTTCATATTCAGGGAATCCTGAAACACCTACAACACGATGAGAACTGACAGTACACTGATTGCACAGGGAAATGTGGCAACCATTACATCCTCAGCATAACACTTGCAACTTGATTTAAGTGAGAAGGGGACTGTTGGCAAATATGTTGATAATTTGAGTCACTGGAAACAAGCCAAAGTGTACTCCCTACCATATTAATCAAAGACCAAAACTACCAGAAGGTCACTGAGTATGGAAATAATGTAAACTTTTCTGTTGTGTTTGTTGGTTTGGGTTTTTTTTTTTGGCAGGTTGTTTTTGTTGTTGTTTTGGTTTGGTTTTTTGATATTGCTGCTTATTCTTTTTCATGTTAAAAAAAAAAAAGCCCTAAAACTTTCTATTCCAGAACCAGGAGTCTCCTCTTAGAAAGAGGTGATCAGACACCTACTGCAGTCAAAAACAATCACAGATGTTACAAAATGGGCTCTTGCTTCCTTGTTTTTCAATTTGTGGCTGTTGTACTACTGGCTTTTCTGAGCTTTTCCAGTCCAAAATGTTTTTATTCTCAGTCTATTTTACGAGAAGAACATACAAAAAGTTTCTGAACCTGCATTTATCAGTCAGTATTTATTACAAGCAAGCCACATATAGCATTTGCAGACTTCATCCAGTCAGTCTCTACAGAGATACACATGCACTCATCTGCGAGCCTAACAATTCATTACATATGCATATAAAGTGACTAGGGAAATTATGACAAATTCAAAACCTTAAATATTAGCAGCTAGTGATTTGGTTAACAAGCCAAAATCCATCTCATACGTGATGAATACTTATCTAACCACACATGTAACCCCTAGCTCTTCAAGTCTCTAATGAAAACCAGATAATACACACACTGGTGTAACAATCTATCGCTCTTTTTTCCATTTGGTCAAAAGTATGTTGTATGGGACTGTGGAGATTCAGTCCTATCCATGTACTAGTGGAACTACCTACTCTTTTTCAGAGTGTGCCTGCAGACTAGGATTTATGAACTGCTGTCTCCTCTCTTTTAAGATGACTCTTACAACTGTTGCCAGAAAGGAAAGGTCAGCTTTGATTAGTGTAGCAAACATAGTATTTTCTTTTTATAAGGTACTAATCTTTCACTAAGATCTTAAAGCATATGTGCTATGTGTATCTATATAGGACATTAAAGATGTGGTTGCAGCATGCCTAAACAGCAAGGAAATTATGTCAATTCCAAGCTTTTGCACAAACTACAACTCTAAGAAGAAATCCTCTGGGTATCCTGGACAGTACTCTGGTTGTCAGAATACGTCAACATCCCTGATGCATCATCATCATCTCTGTCATCCACGAAACAACACCTATGAGCTGTGGTAATACTCTGGAGTATAACCAGCACTGGTGTGAACACTCAAAGTGTTCTCTCACTTGTGTTAAAAATGAGGCAATGGGAAGCAGAGAGAGCCATGGCATTCCAACCCAAATTTGGGAGTTGCCGTAAGACCGCAGTGAGCTGTAGAAAACCTGTTTTCCTCCCTTCAGTGACTGGGACAGTTATTTCCCTCTACTGAAAAGATCATCAGCTAGCTTCTGACATCATCAACTCAAAAACCTGACACTTCATGGTCAACCTGGGGCTCAATATGTCCCAACACAGAAAGCAAACCATGGCATCCTCAACACCTACATGCACATAGGCAAGCACATGCTCCCCCCCTATAGCAGTTTTCAAAACAGACTCAACTTTGAAAAGATAGAAGCCTAGAGAATCAAGAAAACCACTATTAAATTGCTTTAAATAGCACTTGGGAACAACTCAGATGTACTGCAGCTAGAAAAAGCTTTTTCTAGTGTGTCAGAACACGTTTATCAACATGAGCCATCTTACCCTGTGAGCACATTCATCCACAAGCCTGAATTCAGTGGTTGTGAAATTAATAGCCTCCACATTTATGCCAAACCTAAATAAACCAAAACAAAAAAAAATTAAGTATTTCAAACCTAGGCTGTCAGAAATACATTGACTTATTTTTACATGCTGGCATTTATTCTTAAATAAAGAATTTTTCAACAGTTGCATTTTGGCAGATACAAAATACAGTGGAGCTGTGGTACCGTATTTTAGCAGAATACACTACAAATCAGTTTTATGTGGATTCCCCACATTTGGAAAACAGACAAATGGCTGGGCATTTCAGATCTCTCAGCATATACTACTACAAAAGATCACAATCAAGAAACACAGTTTCTAAAGCCACACAAACACAAATGACGCAAAGCTTTTTCTGCCCACATAACTGTTAAGAAATAATCATCATCAAATTTTGTTAATCTGCTCAACTATCCCTCTGTCTGCTCCTGGTTTGTTAGGGATAAATTCCTATCTTCTTTCACATACATTGCAAATTGAATTAACTTACAGCAGTAATTTGCCTGAGAGCAAATTATAAGAGGGACAAATTATAAGCATTTTACATTAAGATAGTAAAAGCAGACATAAGAAAATGAAGAGGTAAAATATAGATTCTGGAGGACTGAACTGGAAATTAACTTGTCACAACCTTCTATGACACTAGCTTAAAAAGAACCAGTTAGTGGATGTGATTTCTGGTAAACGCAGAAGATCTGCAGAAACAAAAGTGTTCAAATGCAGAGAAAATGTAGTTTCAAACCAAGAGTCTATATGGAAACTATATTTCACATGCTAATAGATGTAGTTATTAATGTGCATATACACACACATATATGTAAGTGAAGAAATGAGGTTAAGGAAGCAATTGCAAAGGGATTTGGAGCCCAAATAAGAATGTTACACTTAAGCATGTGAGTAGTCTCACTGGCTCCAACCACACAGCTCTACCAACTACACAGTTTTCAAAGTTAAGCCAGGTCTCATTGAATGAACTTCAGCCCACCTCACCACGACCCTCCACAGTATTCAGATACCTCTTATCTGGATTTCTCATTAGATCTTCTCAGTTCTAAACCAGAAACTACAAAACAATGCAGAAACATTTGCTTAGCTGCCCTAAACATTTACAGTGGGGTTACTGGCTCTGGACCTGATTATTTTTTTTTTTTCTTCCCCCTGGCTCTTGTTTCCTCTTCTTCAGCTGGGGTTTTTACCTGAGAAAAAGCTAAGAAGAAAACTTTTTCTTGTAAGAACGTTCAGTTACTTTCCTCCTCACTGATCAGTCTACAGACGTTGAATACTTGGCAACCAGCCTTGCAGGGAGATGGACATCCCTAATTCGGCAAGTTTCTCCCCTCACTAAGCCTCAGATCTTAAAAGATGACCAATTAGTTTATGGCTTGCAGACATAAACTTGCTGAAAAGATGCTCAATTTGGCTTCATCAATGATCACATACATTACAGAGCCACGCATCATACAGGGAGCTGCTCTGAACATGATTGTATCTTCCAAAATGGGTCGGAATGCTGTCCCCATCTAAGTTACCACTTTGAAAAATTAAAGCAAACAATAAGCAACAATCATAAGGCATGGCAAAAAGATCTTTTAAAAGAAGTGAAAACAATATCCAGAGACAGTTATATTCATTACCATTTGCTGAGCAGACTCAGTGAAGCTTGGGGATCAGGGTAGTAAGAAAGAGGCAGAAGTTGCAACGTAACCGGGAAGGATGATGGGTTCCTTAGTACAAAATATTTTACCTAAGTAGTTTGGAGGGGAAAAGAAACAGTTACAAGCTACATACTTGAGAATGGGAAGGTAAAATAATTAATCTCTGATGATATGACCTGCATTTTCAAGGGACTTCAGCCTGGCTTCTGTCTTAATGCAATCTAACCTTATGTGCACAAAGCTGCCTGGAACAACAGGGGATGTCACCACAATGTCATCACTTGTAAAAACAGCTAAGAGTGCATGAAGAACCACACGTGCAAAGCTTCAGATCTCCTCCACCTTCCAAACAATCCTTTTATTTGGATTTTGATTTACACAGGCAGACATGAGCAAAGCTCTTCCACAGAAGGTGGTGAAGTTTGAGTGCAATCAGGTTTTACACATTACTATAATGACTGACAATTAAATGGCACAAATGGAACATTAAGGTAATTCACAATATGTGCACATGAAAACTATCTCCACATGATTGCTTCTGGCCCAGGCTAGGTTAGTAGTGACCTAAATCTGACAAACAAGAAACAAACAACTGTCATCATGGTTAGAAGGCACAATGCTGACATCTTGCAAATGTTTTACAAACATCTCTTACATAAGGCCTGAGGAATTCCATTCCATAACTACATGCATCATTAACAACAGCACATCCTATCCCTGGTCCCTTGTTCAATTGTTTTACCACAGGCAGGTAACTTAATGATGTGAGGAAAGCTTTAACAACCACAAACCACTGCTAGCTGAGACCTACACTGCTTTAACTCCTCTCTTTGTATTAAAATACTACAACTAGGCAGATAGAGAAATTATCAAACAGTTAAAGGGATACAGATCTGGTGTCTTAAATTATATTTCAAAACACTGAGCTACAAGCAGTATGAAAATGCTAAGCTTCACCAGTGATGAACTAACTAAATTTTTATTTAAACAAGCTAGACTTAGTACATCAACTCAGAAAAAGCATAACAACCACCATCCTCACCATACTACTTTTAACTGCTGTAGCACTGAAGTTGAGCGTAAAGCCAGGCTCTGTAGTCAACCGTGGCAAGAAAAAGGCAAAGGATTCCTCTTCAGGTTTCTTCTGGTGAATAAAGCGAGCCGATCCTAAAATGCTTCTCCTGCTTTATCAGCAAAAATCAGAAAGCTTTGTTAAATTGTATTTTCTTTTTCCTTTCAAACAAGGAACAAAGTGAAACAAAAAAATTATTTGTAATTACATCAACTAATCTTTCCTTGGAAATGTTCTTCACAAAATAAAGTCCACAAAGCTGTAACCTAGTAGCAGAGAGCAAGTGTAACTTACGTGTAGCCCATCAGTCTCTACATTTCCACCTATATCACAACTGTGGTTTTCACTGTTACAATTTCTTATCCTGGAAAGGGACTGATGTCACTGACGCATGATCTCTAGGAGAATGGCATGGTCACAGTGACTGCTTCCTTCCCAACACTGCCAGTGTGCAGTGTCCATTAGTCCAGGGACTAAAAACTTTACAAGCTACTCAAGATCCTGATCCTGAAGACTGCTATGCAATCTGTTGACGAAGGACTCATGCAAATCCACAAATGATCTTGTAAACTATGCTTTGCTTTCACACTGGGTAGCTGTGGTGGGCTTATTATAGTCAGAACATGATTTACATTCTAAAGTTTGGGCACTTGAAACATTTACTTATAGCTGCCAGTGCCTTGAAATGGATGCTAGAGGTGTCTGGGGTGCTCTGAAACTCCAGGTGCTTCAAGATAACTCATGTAAGTGCAGGAAGGTAAAAAAATGTTCTTTTTCTAATTAGGAATACTTCAGAACAGAAATATTATTTCTTACAACACTGTAGTGGCTTGAATTAAGAACCTCAACAGATTCTGTACAGACCTGCAGGCTTCCCCACGTCTTATTTTTTGCCATCTTTCATAAAGTTCACTTGCAAGCTCAGAATCCACATCCCAGGCAGAGCGGTCCAGAGAGAGACTTTTCTGCCAAAGCAGATTTGCTAAAACGATAACAGATTTTTCATATTTTACAGAGATAACATTTGCTCCTTCCATCAATCTACTTCTGAACAAAAGTAAACAGTATCTGCAAAGAGTCCTGACATGAAAACGAAAAAGGCAACCCACTTTTTCCCTTCAAAGCAAACACATGTGAAAGTATATATATTATTCTCCATATCTGATTTGCTTAAAGAAAAACATCTGCAAAACCACAGCAATTCTACATGCAAACAAGAGCATGGGCATTGCACAGGCTTTGTACACTCTAGTAAGCCATTTTTAATGTACTATTTCTAATGGATGCCAGTGAAAAGTCATTATGTTATCAGAAGACTTTACACAGAACTCTCCACTGATGCCAACAGAGTATCAAGTATATATGCTATTCTCTAGAGAGTAGCACAACATTATAATAGCACAGCACAGAGCAAAACAAATTCCACAGTTTGGCAGAAAGGGTGTTTTCTTTTTAGCTTCTTTTTTAGAGGTGCTGATAATTTTCTCAAATTCTTCTCATGATAAAATTGCAACAGCCTTTGCAGTCTAAAGATCAATGCCTTCAGAAAGTTAGACTCATATTGGTTCAAACATTTTCACATAGCAGAAAGGAGCTAAAAAAGCAAATTTCTTCTGAAAGAAAACAAAAATGGCTTATTTTGAAAGCACAAGTAGTTTATTTTACAATCCTTAGTGTTTCAAGTAACTAATTGAGATTGATGATGACTGGAATAAAAGAGTACAAATTCTCTACTTCGGTACTTTTGGGCTTGTGCATTAGATGTCTCTATTTAACAAATACTTATACTCTAAAGTAGAAGGCATGATACAGAATACCTGTATGTAAAGATCTGATTATGTGTATTATTAGAATGGAAACACAAAGACTCACTTTGTATCAGAAATATTCCTTTATATACATTTAAAACAACAAAACAAAACAAGAAAACCCAAACACTTGCTTCTGTGATATCTAAGTGTGCCTTTGTATCAGCAATTTTTCAAGCCACATGTTTCCATATGTGACCTCAATTTTCCTTTTTACATTTGACTGACTAACACTGCCTTCTTCATAGCCCCATGTGAAAATACATTTTAGGAAAGCACAATCTTGAAAACATATTCAGGAGAGGACTCACTTAAGCATTTAAAGCCTCTTGTACCCAGCTGCCTACTGAATTTTCTTACTAAGCAGAGATTAAAAAAATAAAAACAGATAAATAAATAAATAAAAGTCACTATTCTGAATCAGCTTTCATCAGATTCTATATTTAGGCAGCATTATGTCCATGTAGTATCTAACACTGGATTTTGGTAAAATACAGCGACCAGGTACTTAAAACAGCTCCCAGCATTACATTATCTAGATAGATTCCTCAGTTCCAGAAAAAAATGAGACCCCTTCTTTCTGTTTTACTTGATACAGTGTTAAGAATGCTGTTTTATAAGCCTGATAAATGTCTTTTGCAGAAATCTATGGAATTTTTTTTCTGGGAGAAACAGATGAAGAGAAGGTCTTCAAATTTAACTCTGGGTAAAGTCAGGATATTGGTCAACATTTATTTTTTGTTTTTGTTAGACTTCCCAGGATCTGGACCTAGATTATGCACATTTTCTAATCACTTTGACCTAGTTGACAGCTTTATCATTCTACTTCAACATGTCCAGAGAATGTGCATAGAAGAAAGCAAGGAGCAGTACACTATAGGAGAGTCTTAAATATTAAGTTCGAAAAAATGTTTCAGGACAGAAAAAGGGGTTAGCACATGTTATGGAATTAGAGGTCTGAAATACTGCACAGTGTACTCAGCACAGGTTACTCAAAGCCATTTATATACTCTCAGAAAAGTGGATATTTTAAAAGACATAAAACTAAGTACTTGTATGAATAATCTCAATATTCTCATTACAAGTCCTGCTACATTAAAGTGAATTTTCTGTAATAAAACTACCATCAAATACCTAAAAAAAAAAAAAATCCCAAAACCTAATACAAGCCTACCTGAATCAGACTTCCCCAAGTAACACTGAATATCACAGTGGGCAATTGCTTCAAAATGAAGATCTCCCTTCTGGAAAAACAAACCAGAAGTTAAAACTGACCATATGACAAAACAACTGGAAAAAATTCCAGTTTCCCAGTGCATAATTTTGATGAATCAAAGAAGAGAATTAAGGCTGCCCACAGAACTGGATCCATTGCTGTTCACCTCTGGAGGCTTAACTTTTCAAGCTACAGTACTGAATTTCTCTTTCAGGATTAAGGGACAGATTTTTGGCCTAAGAAAGAGGCTGCTGCAGTTTGGTTTGCAGTGCATAATAATCATGCAGCACAATGGAACACGATACCTTGGACACAGTCGAATATATCTGCAGAGGTATTTCAAACATTACTCCAACATTTGTGGACAAACAAACACTAGAAAGCACGTTTGTTACAGTGTCTTGCACGCTAAGCTTCAAAGAAAATACATTCCAGCAGCCTGGAGGTAACGTCAAAGGTTCAGCAAAGTTCAGGATCTAGAAAAGAATCAAATGACAACTGAATTAAAATTGGCACAGTATTTTTGGTGCAAGTGGTACCTTCAAGAATGTAAACTTTCTCTTCTTTTGTGTTTCTGCTGTTATTACACACACGTATGTGCCCATAACTGATCCATACAGTGCACATATGTAAATCTCCTATCTAAATATATGAGGAGCCAATTAGATGCCTACATAATGTGCTTATTCATACACCAGATTTCTCTGGTTTTAATCAAGCAATTGTGACAGTAGATTATTGGCTTTGCCTTCCAAACTTCAAAGCTCATCTATGCACTAATGACTTCAACTACAGCCTATGAAGAAATGCTGAATCCTCTAGAGCACAAACACTGCAACAACTCTGAGAACAGAGCAATGGTCTATAATTTGATGCATCTGTATGTGCAGCTTGAATTAAAGAACAGTTGCTAATAAAACAATATAAAAACAAGCTGGACAGGGAATAATGCCTACTGAAAGAGTAAGCTCTTCAGGACCTAACAGTTACAGGTGTATGTATAACTTCATTTTTAATTTATTTCAACCAGCTCTGAGAACACAGAGTTCTCCAAATAATCTATTTTGTATGTCAAAGGACCATATCCTTACATCAAGGTCAAAACATTGTATGAAGCAGAAGTAAAGCTTACCTTTAAAATGTTCTTTGTTTCTCTGGCTATGAAGATTTCATTCAATTCAATGCTGAAGTCAAAATTGTTTGTAAACCATATGGACCAAAATCCTGAAGTATTATGATGAGGTTCTATGTGAAACAGTGCTGCAGAAGGATCTACATCAAAATACCTGTGAGTAAACACAGAAGAAAAATAAATACATCTGCAATCGTTCTTGAGCACACGTGGTTCCCCAAAATTATTTGCTTTAGAATACTTACATATAATATCAGAATACAAATTGACAAGAACAATGTAAAAGTTAGGCAGGTACTCACTCTTGCTATGCTATAGGATAACAGTACAACGTTGCCTACTGCATTGTGCTATTGTAGTTTGGATGAAATTGATAAAAGAAGACTGAAGAAAAGGCTTCACATTTTTTCTGTAGCAATCCTGATTATGTGTTGGATTAACAAGGAAATTTTATCACAGACTCTAAGCAATGTTTATATGGTATCAGTTGCTAAAGCATATCTTTTCACTGGCTCCTGAAATTCTTCATGGATAAAATATAGAGAGCTATTGCTTGAAATGTCACAGATCTGTTTTGGCAAATGACACAGCAACAATAGGAAGAAGCCACTTCACTGTCCTTGGAATAATACAGTGACAATGTAATCTAATATCTCTTAAAACAGGGTACATTATTCTTCTTATAATATCAGTGAACATTAACAAACAAAGGTCCACTATTAACCTACCCCTCCATCACAGGACAGGAAAGACAGGCTTTTAGTGTTGTAGTGCCTTCCAATAGATTATTCTTCTTCTTGTCAGTGTAAGGACTTTCCCTGTCACAGGATGGAGCTGGGCAAAGAATAGACATACAGGAGAATACATCATCAGCCAGAACCAAAGCACATCCATCATGATTTTCTTGCCAGGACTTGGAATAATACTGCAAAGGGGAACTTTTGCTCATCCATCTCTCACACGGGTGAGCAAAGCATCTAATTTTCAGAGGTTCCAAACCTTGCTTTAGGAACAATTTACAAATGCTACACACTTTCAAGAAACCAATGTCCAAGGCTGTGAAGAGCAACCTGACCAATTTTAACCATGTGTCACTGGCACAGCATTCTTACCAGTGCACACTGCCTCCTTTTAATAAATGAAAAACTGTTCTGAAAAAAAATAGCTTTTTTTTTTTTAAAATCACTTAACATACAGTCCCTTCTTTCTTCTTATTTGCCTTTTTTTGCTAAGAAAACCAAGTCCCAACATCACTATGAAAGCAGCCTGTTTCATAGATGTTTAAAACCTATGCACTGCAGACTAGTGGTCAGAATAGGAAACAGACAGGAGTCAGAAATGATTAAATGTTCATCTTTGGTCTTTGACAAACACGCCTGGTCTCAGGCAAGCCCCTTCAAAATGACCCCCCATGCACAACAGTCTTTTAGAAAACATACTAGAAACGGAAAAATAACTGCAAATTATAAAAGGATGTTGAAGAAGCATATTCAATAATTACTGTAAAATTAGCTAACATTTTAGCAAATGTTTTCTTCCCCTTTTTGAAATATGTATAGCTTAGAGACTTCAGTCAGCACAAGAGGAAGCACATACACAGAAAAATGGTGGAAACAATTAGCAGAAAAAAAAATCATTCTTCTCAATAATGTCCAGACAAGTTGATTCCGAGATCTTTCAGGGTCACTATCTGCTGAAAAAACCCTACCCTCTTATAATGCAATTCTCTTTAATCTCATTATCTGTAAGTATACCTTTACAAGAAATAGAAGCAACTTTTGTAAAGTTAGTAGATGATGGAGATAGCAGTACTGGCTGAAACTCCACAGGTGATGTATCTTTTTGTGACAGCTGCCGTATTTCCTGCAGGAAGACAAGACACAATGATCCTTGTAGCAGTACTACCACTGTTATTGTAGCTCCTGGATTAGTTTATCTTCTTGCCAAATTTGCAGGCCAGTATCTGCCATTTTCCCACATCTTCTAAATCAACTCATGGGTTCTTTTTCAATTTAACAGCTGTTACACCTTAAAAAAAGCCCATAACTGAACTACAACTCATTATCTACAAGATTTATTAGACATTTGGGCACATTTTAAAAATATAGAAAAGTGACATTTACCACTAGTAAAATCAATCTGCTATTAGAGAGCAAGCCAGTGGGGCTAATTAATTCCCCAGTCAAACTCAACACCCTTAAATATGAGTTCCTGAAACCCATCATTACCTTTATGTGGACAAGGCTGTTCCCAGAATGCATAACGTACACATCTACTGAGTAATGACCTGTCCAAAAGAATGAACACTGAGGTAAGTTCACCAAGGACAGAACACTATTAACTTAACAGAGGCACTCTTGCTTTGTCAGGTATTTGTATGAGAAACAATCCCAGTTTCAATTTAAAAATCTTTGTGTGACAGCTACCCTTTTAAAAAGAAGAACTATTCACATCTTGAGCTGGCAACTGTTTCCTAAAGGAGCAAAAACCCACTCAGTGAGGTTTTTGCCACAGACATGAAGGCAAGCATCCAGGGAGTCTTCCTTCATTATCTCCTAAATCCAAAACTCCCCCCTTTCCTAGGGGCAGGGTGACAGGAAGCACAGATGAAGAAAAGAAGGATGGCAGATGCTGCTCTAACTTTCTAAATCTAAGGACCAACCTGTGACAGCATGAGAGAGTCCAGTAGCAACTGTTCTCTGTAGGCACAGAGCTATGCAAGATCCTGGCCTGCCTGCTTTGAACAGCAAGCATTCTCAGGAGACAACGTGGAGATGGATTCGGTGCTTAACATCTTTGGTGCTTAAAACAGGAATGGTCCTACCACCTGGTAGGGTAGTAACCTATTGACTAGAGCAAAAGGAGATGGGTATAACCCAGCTTTGACCTGCCAATAATGTGGTACAGCTATATTGGGTAACCACCCTTTGCCACTGGCAAAGCTATGTTCCTGTCCACCAGGGTGGTCATCACACTTCCACGAAGGAGGATGACCACAGTTCTTGCCCTTGCTTATATGTGAACTACATCAGTAGATGCAGGCTGACATAAAAGGACATTCTCCCAGTTCACCAGGAATAATTTCTAATAAGCGTGCTTCGCTCAGCTGCTTGAAAGCAAGACTAAAGGTGTCAGCTTCCAAAAGAGGCTTCAAGATACTGATTCTGAGTGACCAGATGCTCCATATACCCACAGTTGTTTAAAGCACATACTCCTCTTCCTCACTCTTTCCAGCTGGCTAGCTCCTCTGTGCAGACCTGACCTACCTGCTGGCCCACTCTAGGGGGGCTAACTCACACATGCTATACACTGAGACTAAAATAGTATTCTCTTTTGTTAGATCTTTCCCTCAAGACCAGGTCTCTCAATTATATGAACGGAAGGCAAGCAAGCATTGCTGCTTGATATGGTAGAGCCACCACTGGCAGACATGGAACTTCCCACTGGCAGCAAGTCCAAAGGGCTTATATGCCAACCTCTGACATAGTGAGGATTTATATTTGCAATATATGTAATAGAAAACAGCCTTAAAAGCATACTTCTAGTACTTTAACCATCAAAAGCATTAACAGTGAGCACCCATGACATGACAGATGTGAACAGTTCTCCACCAGCATCAGAATAAACACACATCTGCAACTCAACGTAATGAAGCACTGGCAGGGAAACTAGGTTTACAGTGGGTATCCCATTTTCAGCTCTGTGTAAGTATCACATCACACATGGCACAGGGAGAGAGAGAATGTATTGTTTTGTGACTAGATCTTGAACAGAACTTCTCGAGAAGACAAAGATCATGTCCTTTTTCCACTAGTGTATTTTTTTAAAAAAAATATTTTTTTAATCTGGGTTCTTAAGTAGTTCCTTCTTTTTCAATCAGAAAATGAAACTGTCAGAAATGTCGAAAAAAAAAAGCTATTCAAACAGACTGCAAAGCTCTATAAATAATTTTAAATACCCTGGATTTAGAGGATTTGTTCACCCAATGAAAGTAGCCTAAAGAAGCTGCAAGGAGTTGATTGTTTTGCCTGTGGAATTCTAGCTTACAAGAACAAATGATGTGCACATCTGTGTTACCTCATTACCCTACTTGCCACAATGGCCACTATCCCCTGTCATGTACAAACCATTCTGCCTCCACGGTCCTATTATGGTTCATTTAATTAATGGGAAACCAGAAATACAGTTGTAGAAATCAAAGGGCCATGACAAATACTTTCCATACTGTTGAAGAAGATGCATAAGCATAGGGGACTAAAGAATGAAACGGATGTCGTTGACAACTTTACAGTCGTTACCTTTACATACAGGACTGTGCTTACAGCAGCTCTGCCCTAAAAAAAGTCTTGTTCAACCAAGCTGATTTGTTTTCCCTTTCACAAAATTTAGCTGTCACTGAATATGATTCAATTTTGAGCACCCAATTATAACTTATGTATCCACCTAAGTTCCATTACAATTAACAGTCATATTTAGGACTTACCCAAGGTCTTCGTTTTTTCCATTGCTACGTAAACTACAAAAAGATTCTCCAGTAAGTATTGTCTGTGCTCCACAAAATCTTGTTGGGCATTTTCCATCCTTACCGTTAAGCTCATTTCTAGCAGCATTAGGTCATCAGACATGAAACAGCAACTCTGCAGCGAGACAAGGGGATACGGTGTGTGTGTGGTGGGGGAGGGAACGGAAAAAAATTCATTACAGTAATGCATCTTAAGTAGTTAATCAAAGGTATTGTCTAGAAGACAAGGTTTCCAGCACCAAAGTGCTGGCAAAACAGACGTAATAAGGACCTCTGCTAAAATCTCAGCAGAAGCCAGAGACAGTGCAGATACAGACAGCACAGCAAAAACAAAGACGAAAAACAACTAAAAAAGGACACTGAACCTTGAAAGAATGCAAATTTTTAAACTGTCTTAGTCAGTCTCACCTCAGGGACTGCAAAACAGTTTCCTTTGTTAAATCCTCTGCCTTCAATAAAATGTGCCATAAACAGACTGATGCATGTGTCTTAACGGTAGGAAGACAGTTCATGTTCACTGGTCTGTTTATAGTTAATTTTTCCAAATCCTGTGCTTTTTGTCTCCATTTCTCGCTGAAGTAATTTTAAAAAAACAAACATACATGTACAATTCTTAATAGAAAACACTGGAGTCTGGCTAGAATACTTCAGATAAATACAAATAGGATCTTATTTCCTTCTCTAAGTATTGGCTGCTGTTGAGACAGACAAGTCTCAGCAACTACAAAGACACAGACACCATTTTGCACGAGAATTAAAGCCAACAAACCAAAACAAAACTAGACAATCAACAGTGAATAACATAAATTTGTCCTGCATCACACCGTGAAGGTCTCTAAACTCAGGCTACAACGAGGACTAAATTTGCTCAGGAGGAGGAGGAGGAGAAAACCTCCACACCTGGCACGTGCAGTGCTCTTGTGAAGCAGCAGCAAAACACCTTCAGATAAATCTGAAGTGCCAGGTGGGGAAGTGTCCCTGGGAATGGGATGCCAGTTCACTGCTCACACAGCACCAAAGAAACTCTCAGCACTTGAAATGGCTGCCAGGAGCAGGAGTGGAGGTCACTGTGGAGACTGGAGCACAGGAATGATGTGTCCTTGGGCAGCCTGCATCAAAGAGCAGGCAGCTGCAATACGTGCCACCTGAAACATTCTGGTGCACCTCGAGCCCAGCCTTATTCTCCAGTGCAGTGCAAGAATCAAAGATGGGAGTAAACCAGCACAGGATCAGTGTGATGTGTAAAGTACAAAAAACCAGCTATGGAGTCTGGCCTTGTCACACTTGATGAAAGAAAGGTGCTGCAGATGCCTACGCATCTGATCCAACAAAATACCTCACTGAGTACCATCACTGCTGTGAACCAACACCCATTTCCTGTGTAAGGGCATCTGAGGAGACAGGGCAAGTGGAGATTTGGGTGGCACTGCCCAGGAGGAAGAGGAGACCTATTGTCCTGAATGCTCTTTTTGGAGGAGGCTTTTCTGCTAACAAGCTCGCCACTCCTCAGCTCTGCCCAACATCAAGGCCACCTTCAGAGCCTCTTGAGCACACAGCCCAGAGGTCCACCTCTCAGCTCACTGACAGCTTGTCAGCGTGAACCAGAAGTGAAACATTTCTGGAGAAGGGAAATTACAGGAATCTACTCACTTTTGTACTCTATGTATAAATACAACACCCACACATCAGAGTGTTTAGCTTGTTGGGGTGGTTTTGGCTTTTATGGGAGGGTTAGGCATCTTTTTCCTAAAGGATAGGGGGAGACCATACCACAGTGTGATGTATGTGACATTTAATTTATACCACAGGGTAGTGTTTTATAAAAGCACAGCTAAAAGCACAATTCCCCTTTGTATTGAAACACTGGAAATTACATTGCTGCTAAAACTTCTAGAGGTCTGGGAAGTACCCCTCTCAACTTGGATTAAAACAAGAAGACTTAAATAGATGTAAAATGATGATTAAACATACCTTAACTTGCTCATATGCATCGTTAGGTAAACTGCATTCAAGGTGAACCCGTAAGAGACTGGCATTCGTAGTTTCTGCCTGTAAGAAAGACAAGTGAAGAAAATATCAAGCACATTGCTTCCAAAGATGTTATCATGTTAACTCTGATTCTCATGCCACAATTTATAAAGATAACAGGACTATTTCTGCATATGCATGACACAGAAACTTAAGGAAATCTTTGAAAATAGTTAATCTGTATAGTAGGCCAGCAATCAAGCTCCAATTCTAAGAAACTCCATCAATATCTACTTACCAAACTATTATACATTATTATCAAATATTTATACAGTATCAACATGAGTAGCCCCTATAAACTTTCATGTCAATAAACACTGTTTCTGCATAATATAAAAGGTTCTTTCCTTGTTTTCTGTGTATTTTCTCTGTTGATTGGATACTGAAACAGTTGCTAGTCCAAGAACATAATGCTTCCTGGGCACAGCTTTATGCCAAAACGGACAGACAGAAAATACTTGTTTCACCTTTTTATTGAAAAGGAAAAGATGACATTGAATATGTTAGCATGGAAAGCACTGAAATCTAATGGGACAACAGCACCAACAAAGCCAAGCATAGCTAGCTAGCTATCTGGAAATCTGGGCTGCCAAATTACTTGCATAAACTGCTCAGGCAGTGTATCTTGATTCTAAAGTAAATAAATAAATACATGCAGAATGACGGACCTGTGGCTCTATCAGTGCCTTAATTACAAAAGAAGTACCTGGTGATTTTGAGATTGATGTGGACCCCCGCCACCCCTCCCCACCGGTTTCTCCTGCAATACTGAATGAAATATCTGAGTTGTGATATCTGCAGGTTCAAGTTCCTGAAGGTGGCAATGCAATTGACTTTAAAGATTTTCAATAATTTGATGCTGAAAAGCGAAACTGTGAAAAAAAAGTTCTTAAAGTATCCCACATCCTCTTTGGTATCTCCCTGGGACAGGCAGAAGTGGGCAGGCTGCATCGGAGCAGAGAGCACGTTCACCACACGTGTGGCATTTCATGGGGTCCAGTTTTGCAAAAACACAACCAAGAGGAAGCCAACATGCATTCGGCATTCCCCACTCAACCGGATTTCATACCAAAATGACTGGGGCTTCACACAAGAGGGCGATGTAACCTCTGCAAAGGTTGTTAGCGGCCACCCAAACCCTGTCCCCAGCCCAGCTCTAGGGGGAAATGTGTACCCCTGCCACCTCCTTGCTTTTTTATAGACACTTTCATCCTCATCGGATTTTGAGGGCAGAAAAAAACCACCCACATTTGATTCCAAAACATGCACCACTTACTAATCTCTCACGGCCATGACTGCTAGTGGAGTTTTAATGAGGCAGTAAGATTATAGAAAGAGCAACTATGAGGGTTGCTTTTCTGGTCAGATAAACACTGATGCTTAAGACTTCCCTTCTCAGTGGTTCCTGAGAGAACACCATGGCTTCCATGGTCCTAAATAAGCAACTTTTATCCCTTATTGAATGCCACTGTAGTTTAAAGTAGTTTAAGACCCAACACCCCTATTAAAAAAAAATAAAACAAACACACACACACACAAAAAAAAAAAAATAATATATATATCTATCTCCTAAATCGTATTTTTCTAATGTGTTTTTTAATCTTCTTTTCTTGACATGCCATAGGTCTAAATGGGAAACTGCTGTCACCTTAAAATTGAAGCTGCTAATAAAGCATGCACAGAGGAGAAAAAATGTTGTTGAGGGGTATTTGATGTTAATCTGGTTTTATGGGACTTTGTGAAGTTATCTTCAGAAAAAGAAGAGGGTTTTCATTTACATAAGGCAGACAATAAATGCATAACTGTCATGCCTTCTATCTTACAACACTGGTAGGATGGCTGTGTAAACCATAAAGAGAAGATAAAGTATCTGAGAAGAAAACACTGGCAGAAGCAGAGCTTCCAAGAAGACAAACCCAGGCCCATGCCCACATCAGCCAGCAACGCAAGCGCTGAGTTTACAGTGGGAATATTACTGCCTATGAATCAGAGCAGACAGCTGAGTTATGCAGTGTATGTTTGCAGCAGAGGAGAACTGAAAAGGAGAGGCACAAGGGGAGAAGTTAGTGTTGCTGCAGAGCAGAACAACCAGTGCCATTTCATTAGCTGGTGCCCCTATTCAGCATTAGGTACGCATGCATACACCCTTGCACATACACACACAGCACCCACAAATCCTATATGAGCTGAATAGAGGGGTCTGGTAGAAGCCACATGAATGAAATTCTTACCAGTTTTTGAAGTTCCTATGTTTAAATTTTAAAGAAACAGAGGCCTCTTTCAAAAATACCCTAAAAACCTGAAGCATCTGATCTGCAATAAGCCCTGCTCTCTCGGTGAAGGTCTAAGAGCCTTGCTGGGGACAGTGCTGTAGGCAATTATTTGGGAAATAAAGCATCCACCAAAACAGAGATCAAGCCTCAACAGGACAGCTGTCCGTCTCAACATGCCCCAAGAAACCACAGACCTTAGGGGAAGAATTCCTTATTCTGCCTTAGGTGCCTCGTGAATCAGATTTGACTATACGGAAGAATTTCATAGAGAAATTCTTGCATCATTATCAGGACTACAGCGTTCAAACCACCTCCTGGAGTCCAGCTACAGTATAAATAAAAAAGAACAAACACTGAACAAACTGCCCCTTCTCTCTGCAGGCTCATACCTCAAAGTTTCTGTCCTGGATAGTCCCTAGCCCTAAAGAGCTATTTCCACTCTGAATGGTGTTAATAAACTGCCCCTGTAATAATGATTCAGCAGAGTTGCATCAGTTTTTTGCAGGCAGTTATCAGGATGGCACACTAAGAAAACTCCACTGCCTTACTACTTTCCACACCCAAGCACCACTTTTGCTTCTCTGATCCTCTGCCCACCAGCACAAAACATAGCTAAGGAGTACTGGGTCCCTGACAGTACTTGCAGTATTTCCCATGTCATTGGTTCATAAACTCCAAACTCCTCTGGAAGTCAGCATAGCAATGGCCATGTCTCCTACAGTAAGCTGCCCTGCAGGTCATACCTCCAGGGTGTTCATACAGCACTTTGAACACAACAAGGCAGTGATGTAGCTGCCCTGTTAGTGCCATCCAAATATTAAACAATACCAAAAAAAAAAAAACCCCAAGCAACTGGAGCAAAGACTACATCCAGAAGCTGGATAAACAAAGATGACCTATATGGGCTCCACCATCTGTTATGGCTTAGCAGTAAGTAGCCACTGCTGAATGGCCACGTGGGCACACTATGAATTCACAGTGAGCCAAGAGCCCAGAAATCCTGGCATTCAGGACCACAGCCAGAGCATGCTGATCCTTCAAAACCCAAAACTTTGAAGAGTAACAGGAAAAGGGGGAAATCCCAACAGCAGAAAAGGCAACTTCATCTTGCTTTTCCTTTTCTTCTTAATCACAAAGAGTTTCTGCTAAAATAAACTGAGAGAATGATGGAGGAAAAAAATAAAGGCCTGTGTTCCTTAGCCTATTAAAAGATAAAAACAACCACAAAATCAATGGAAGTTAATTTTCCACAAAAAATGCAACCACAAACCTGTCGCATGTTGTATTTCCAATGGAAATACTACTGTAGAGGTAAACTTCTGACTGTAATCCCCAGGAATATATTGTATTTTCAACACAAATACTCTGTAGAGGTAAAATTTCACCCATATCCTTCTATACAATTCTTGTGATTCAAAAGAAAGGTTAATTCTTAAAAAAATTCTTAAAAAATGGACAGCCCATCACTGAAGAAGATACTACAGAGCGTGGACTGTTCAGCTTGGCAAAACAAAAGCTAAAAGATGCAATGTCACCTACAAATGCTTCTGGATATGTCAGAAGCAGAAGGAGTTATATAAACTAAATGAATACCTTAACAAATATAAATTCAGATTGGAAGTCAGGTGTAGGTTTCCAAACATGAAAGAAGAAAGAATGAGTATTTGGGGCTATGGTAACTATGCCTCCAGAATTTCTGAGAAGCCATTTTACCAAGCACATGACAGGCTTAAATGATGCTACCATTCCAGCCTTGATGATCAAGGATATCAGTACTACCCAACAGCTTAAACACAACCAACTTTAGAACAGGAGACAATAGAGACAAACACCAGACATGCACCATGAAGCATTTGGTGAGCTTTCTCACGGGTTTCCAAGCAGAAGACTTCAGAGGTATGGATACCTTTAGCTTATCTAACTACACATTGTCACCCGAGGTAGCAACTCATTCATCCCAAGATGACAAGGGATGTTTAAAGGAGGCTTGCACTATCCTGAACTTACACTGGTATTTTACTTCAGTTAAAAATAAATATGGGAAAGCAGAAGTACACAGTTAAGTAAGTACGACTGGTTTGTTTTAAATGCTTTCTCACTCCACTGTATGTTTAATAGTTATGTATCCTTAAGTTTCCAGATGCACAATCATTCAGACAAGCCTCATAGAACTCCTCCTTCCACAGCTTCTGAGCCTAAATTATAAACTGGAGAAGACATAATCATACCAATTTTTATGGGATCTGGATCAGTATATCAGTAGGGTTAATTAAAGGAGGCATTTCTGGAGAGGACAGTTATCTATAGAGTAATGTTTTTCTAAAAGGAACTCAAACTTGAGCCAGAAGCTCCTCTTCAGTTAGATCTGTTTACTGCCTTCAACAGCTGAGGAGCCTGTCCCACTGCTGCAGCATTTCTGTCCAAACTTGTAACATTCAGTGAACGGAAGAGTGACTTCTCTGCTATAGCCCAACACAGGAAAATTACACCCACAGCTAGGAGAACTGAGTCAATACTTTCTCACAACTCATGTCCTGCAACAAGAGTGGTGCCAGGTTGTACCATGCCACGCTGCCAAATATGACCTCAAGCCTGTACTCTAGAGAAAAAAAAAATTCACAGGAAAACGTTCATCACTGTAGAGTAAGGAAAAAATGACAAATGCTCCCCAAAACTTCTTGACTTGGGAATTCAGAGAGAACTGCAAACCAGCAAAGTCCTCATCCAAACTTCAGACAGTACCTGACAACAACCCATGGAGCAAGATGTGAAGATGCAGAAAGACATGTCCTGAACAGCACCTAACAATCCCTCTCAGCTCTACCCCTAGCACTTCAAATCACAAAACCTGCAGATTTTTGCTCCTTTGCAAAAGTGAGTCTGTGCATGCTCACACCTGTGATTACAGAAAGTGGTACATCAGAAAAGAAAGGAAGAGACAGAAATTGTACATTAGCCTCAGGCAGAGGTAAGATTGATCTAACATATATGTAGCAGACTGAAAAAGACAATCTGAGCTGAGAAATTTTTTTCAGGTAGAACAGAAGATGATATCATGAAGGCAATCAATGCAGCTTACATTTACATAGAAGATCAAATTCTGTTACATGCCAAGATATTCCAAACGTGGTTTTAAAAAAAATGAGTCTATGTTCAATAAAAAATGAAATTTCAAAGATCAATTATTCCAGCTAGTTAATCACTTGAAAGGTTCTGTATGGCCTGGAAGACTATGTAAATACCTGCAACTAAAACTAAATGACAGAAATCATTAAAGCTTCTTTCAGGTGAAATAGTTATGTCACGTAAATCCACCCTGATGTATTCTGCACAGCTCCCTGCTTTAGTCAAGGTGAGGTAAGCAAAGCTGGTACCTTCAGCACTGATACAGGCAGGAAGGGATACTCCAGCCTGGCTTCCATTTCTCCTTCTCATCCAGGCAGAGTGCCATGTTTTTTAACTGTGGCAAACTGTTAGTGCAGGCCTGCTAGGAACCAGTATGGGGAATGGGTCTGAAGTAAAAAACAGAACAAACCAGAACAGCCCTCCTCCCAACTTTACAGTACAAAGATTTATTTTATTTTATTTTAAGGACAGATCAATTCTCCAGTTTAGGTCAGAGCAGGGCCTCACAAACAGTTTGTCAGCACAACTAGAGGACAGCACACCACAAAGGCATGAATGAGAACAAGTGGGAATAGTTTAAATGCCAAAGTCTGTCTCATAAAACCCAGAACATCAACTCATCACAGTAGCCCTGTATCTTGCAAGGTCTCTCCTGCAGTCACTGGTACTTGGGCTTTTTGTTAATGGTCTTTGCATCCCAACAACCTGAGGACAAAAACCTTTTATGCCTAAGAAGATTTATGTTTCATCTCCATTTGAAATGTATACTATACCAGTGTGTGTGACGCCTGGATGTTTTCAATGTGTGGAAGCAGTAAGTGGGCATTTGCTAGCTGCACTCTAGGTTCTTCTGGAAAAGACATCAGAGTTCCTGTTCCAAAAACCTGGTGTTAAAAAAACAAGGCCTTTACATCAAGATCTAGTATTTCAGTTAACATACAAAACTATTTTGGTGAATGAATAACAAGCGTCCCAAGAAACAGGTTGGGTTTTCACATTAGATTCTTTTAAAAGACAATTTATAAAGTTCCAGTGTGGAAAGTAACTACAAACATAAATGGCACTTTCGCATCTTCACTCATTCAGGCACTATTACAAAACCAAAACAGAGCACTCACCAGAAATGCATCAGGTTGTTTCAAAAAGAAAGTATCTAAAATCTCTTCCTAGTCTTCAGGCAATTGCAATACACATATCACCATTTTGCAGTGCAGCAATTTCTGGAAAAACTTTTCCTACCAGTGCAACTGCATATTGAATTCAATGGCTTTTGCCTTAAAACTGAAGCAAAATAATTTTTTGATTATTTTGGTTTTTTTTAAAGTCTTCAGTTTTTAGAGCACTGTAAGATTTGCAAGTTGAATGCTTTTACTGCATTCATATTGCACTCCACCAAAAATAGTTTATGACAACAAGATAACAGGGGAAAAAATAAAATCATTAGAGGTTAAGAAAAATGCCTTGGGGTTTTTCACTTGTATGCAAAGATTTATTTTTTTTTAATAGAAAAAAACCCACAGGTTTTTAATTAAGAGGATAATACAATGTGTTCAGTGTTCACTGAAGATCTCTGACTACCGTTAGAAAACATCAGAGCAAAGGGAATACCCTTTTTTGTTTTGTTTTTTTAACAGAGGCATTTACAAAGTACATTTTTACTATAATGGTACCTCTTCTCCATTTGTGTGAATCTTCTGTACATACTCTTGCATAAATGCATGAGAAACACCAAACATATTTCAAGGCTTTTGGGGCTCTTAAGAGCACTGTAACTGTGAATCACTAGAATTATGCCCGATTTTGAAACAAACCTAATGCAACCTGAAACAAGGGGTAGCCACTTCCTCTGTTTCAGGTGGCTGGTCAAACTGTCCATGAAAACCAGTCTGTTACTGATTTTAGCAGCAGTCCAACAGGAGACAAACTGATTTTCTGGTGACACTGACAACTGCTTCTCTGCAACTTGTTGATGAATGGCGCTGGCTGAGCTGACTGGGCAATAAATCAAGGGGTCAAGAGTGAGTGCAAAGAGAAGAAAGATGTCAAGAAGAAAAGGTCAATCAGTCTATAATGCACTCGTCCCTCATCCTCGATGAAATGTTCCTGCCAAATGTGGCATTATCTCTAATAGACAGAAGATAAATGCAAAATTTGCATTAAAAAAACCCATGTATTTCAACTGAACTTACCTTCAAATGCTTCAATTTAAGAATTTGAAGTATATAATGCCTCTTACAAAAATAAATTAAAAAAAAGCTTAAGACTGGCTTGAATTCACTGGTTAATCAAACAATAGACAGCTTTAATGCACAACCATTACTTCAACTTCCATGTTTTAAGGGGCTAAACCTCTCACTCTGGGTAACATCCCAAATGTGTTTACATAAAATCCCTCAGAGTAGATGAAAACCATCTAAAAAATTTTAAAAATAGTTTTTTCATGAAAAATGTATTCCAGCACAGTGCAGTCTAGACTGCAGTATTATACAAAACCAAATAGTAGTGACAGGACCATAATCTTGTAAGTACATATATGCAAATACACGTAGTTTTACTACTGCAAGTAACCCACTACAGTAGTAATTTTAACCATATACATGTATGAAGGATCATGAGACTGGCCAAGTCTGGTGAAAGGGATGAATTGCAAACATTGCCCCACCTCATTTGTATCAGGAATTCAACGAACTTTGAAAGTCTCTATGAGCAAACTGTACAAAATTCGTTTTTTGAAATACAAGTAAATCCAAAACTAAATATAAGAGTAGTTACCTGATATGAAAGTACTCCATGAGATGAGGTATTTATAAATAACGTGCTTTCAATATTGCCTTCTTGTGTTGGCAGAAAGAGTACTCTGAAAGAAATTTTTCCCATCACTGGAATCACCTGCAAAGACCACAAAGAAGCTTGCTTGCTCAGTGCCGGTGATCACAACACCCACTATTCAGTCTCACGGCCCAAGAGACACTTTCAACATACACCCCTATCTGCAGATCCTCCTAAGCAGAACTTCAGCCCTGAAAAGTTTCACCTGTCATAGAATGGTAGAGGTTGGAAGGGACCTCTGGAGATCAAGTCCAAGCCCCTGCCAGGCACGTTTCGAAAGTCTCCAGCGAAGGAGACTCCACAACCTCTCTGGGCAGCCTGTTCCAGGCTCCATCACCCTCACAGTAAAGAAATTTTTCCCTCATGTTGAGGTGGAAATTCCTGTGTTCCAGTTTGTGACCCTCATCCTATCACAAGGCACCACTGAAAAGAGACTGGCCCCTTCTACTTGACACCCACCCTTCAGATATTTGTAAGCATTAGTAAGATCCCTCTCAGTCTGATCTTCTCCAGGCTGAACAGCCCCAGGGCTCTCAGCCTTTCCTCCTAAGAGAGATGTTCCAGTCCCTTCATCATCCTCGTAGCCTTCATCAGACTCTTTCTAGGATTTCCCTGTCCCCATTGAAGCCCAGAACTGGGTACAATACTCCAGATGTGGTCTCACTAGGGCAGAGTAGAGGGGGAGGAGAACCTCCCTCGACCTGCTAGACACACTCTTCTTAATAAATCCGAGGATACCACCAGCCTTCTTGGCCACAGCTCTGAACTCTGATTACAGAGGAGAGCTGAGACCATGCAGCAACTTGCTGCATTATGGCTGGAGTTTCATGGCTAGCTCTAGCCTCATCAGTCAAGACTCCTTTTTGCATGAGCAGTTAATCACTCAGCACCAGCAGCCTCTGCATGCACATCCACGCATATAGATACCTATTACAAAGTGAATTAATCCCCCCTGTGATATACAGTCAAATGAGGCAACAGTGAACTTGGGCAACACAATTAATAACCAAATGGGTCTAACTGAAAGGATAATGACGTTTACATCTGCACAGTAATACCCATTCAGCCATAGTAAAAACACAGATCAGATGAAAGCATAACAAAAAGCCCTTGCACATCAGCAGAGGATCAAATCTGGGCTTCATCAAACTGAGATCACGGCGATCCATTCTTAATATGCATTATATGTGGTTAAAAATTGCAGTTAAAATAATGGTCTTAGATCATAAGGCAATTATGCTCATGACTGCAACGCAAAATGCATAAAACATTTCATGGCAGGTTCTTCTGAGGAATATGCAAGACCATTCAAAAGACTGAAAATTCAAGGCTGTAAAACACCCACATGCCTGTGGAATACTGCATAATGCTGCATAGAGCAGAATGAGATTTAAACAGCCTCTTAAACACTGAAAAATTCTTCCTTTCTCTGTTACTGTAAAAGACATTTCCTACTGTAGGTTTTGGATCTCTTCTTCTTTACTAGCCTCAGCAGAAGTGCGTAAAAAAAAATGCTAGCAAACCAGAAAAAGAGTTGGAGGTCCTACAAAAAAGCACGAGGGGAAAACACAGAATGAAAAGCTTAGGCCACAAGAAGCACGACAGCTTGGCACTTGGCCATTGCATAGTTTCCAAAAGTACATCAACACTCACCCGGCTATGAGTAGGAGACACATGAAACTGTCTAGTAGCTGTAAACACTGAATTCACTACAACTTCTCTATCTCTACTAGGGTTGTAGGCATGCAGCATTTTAGCCCTGGGCAGCCCCAGTAATCTAAAGGGGGGGTAAAAAAAGAGAAAGAAATTATTCATTTTTTTAAGCACAGGCAATGCACAAAAAAGCAACGGATCATTTTAAAACATGTCGATAAGCAACAATTTCCTAGTTGTAACTATTCTTTGGAAATATGCCAAACAAATTTTGCCCTTTGGTATACAAAGACTTTAAGTAATATTAGAATGAGAGGTGCACTTAACCGAAATGCCTTTGAGTCACCAGGAGTTTAAGAAAACAAAAGCAAACCCTTACTAGCCAAAAAGTTCTGAATAAGAAGGTTTAAATAGTCAAAGTCTTATTTTCTCAGCTAAAGCAATGATTCTCTCTAGGCTTTTGCTTTAGGTAATCCATCCTAAAATCCAGAATCTTACACATTCATTCTGTGCATCCTCTGACATGTTCCTTTAACTCACAAAAGGATCGGTTGTGTTTCATTTCAGTTACTGATAGACCAAAGGCTGATTATCATTTAAGAAGCATTTTCAAAGTTTTCTTAAGAACTGGGGGGAAAAAAAAAAAAAAAAAGAAAGAACAACCTAAAGTATTCTACCAGTTTGTTTTGCCTGGAATTTTCTGGATTTTATTTTCAAAAGTTAAATGAAGTAACAAGCTCCCCCTCCACTAGGAAGGTAAGCTTTCAAGAAATGAACAACCATCATGAAGAACTGGTTTGACATCCACACAGAATCACCTGAAATGTACCCAGAATCTGTTATGGTTCCCTACTCCCTTGCCCTCCTTTGTAGAACTATGCTGATTTTCATTTACAAAGTGCTGCAAGGCAAGAAGTACAGTTCCAGCTCTATGACAATTACTATTTCTTGTGTTTTTTTCAGAGGATGGCATGATCTCAGCTAATGCTCTTTACCTAAATGTATCCCAGTATAGTCGTTTCTCCCTGCTTCATTATTAATCAAAATAACAATAAGGTAAGATACTCACTGCATTCCAAAATGCAGAACTGATGGGTGAAAATGTAAGCCCTTCCCATTTGGAGCCATCTTTGCTGAGAAGCTGTAAAAAACAAGGGAAAAGAAGCCATAATTAATATTTAGTAGGTGTGATGCTACATATTGCAGAGGAGGGAGATACGTTACAGGCTCTGACTCTTTGTGTTCTAAACACGCTCACATTTCCAAATTTTTTCTTACATTCCTCTCACTGCCATAAGACTGACTTTTTAAGGTTTCCATAGAACAGCACACACTGGAAAGCTCATGCCAATAAAAGTGCAGTTTGAGCAGCATTCCATTTTAAAGGCAATGCTGGCTTGGACCACCTCCCTTTCTTGCACATACACCCTCAGTCATGCTGATACACCTTTTTATGGGGCTGCACAGGGAAGTACAGAGGGAAAATAACCTGAAAGCGTTCTGGGGAATTAAAATAACATCAGCATGGAGCAGATCCCCAGTCCTGTCAACTCCATATTCACACAAGCAGTGGTATGAACGCACCCAAGATATACAGAGGTAGAGGAGTAAATAGCAGCTTGGGCAAGAGCAGACATCAAAGGAAGTGCTTGCTGGGCTGTGGCTTTAATGCAAAAGCCAACTCGTTTATTGTATGCAAAAGAGAGTAAGAAATAATGTGAAACACACATCTTTCCTTTGCCTTAGGAAAGTTCACAACAAAGTTCTCATCAGTTCTAGCACATTTTTAGCTTATTTCAACGTGAGTCGATGCCCTGTAACGTAGACAGAAATCCCAGGATATCTTCATGCCTTTCTCAGTTAAAACTTGTTCTCCACAAGTCCCAACAACTACCCCAGTAAAAGACAAGCCCAGTACTTGTTCCTTACATCTACGTACCCAGTACTATGCTGTTAAAAACTTCCCCAGAAGCGGTCTGCATGCTGCATAGCCAGAACCAGCTTCATCTTTACTGGATGATACTAATAAGCATCCTAGCAAGGATGAGTCTGAGAAGGCAGGGATAGACTGTGGTCTCATTAGTTATCCAGCTGCTTTGCATAGCGTGTGGTAGTAGAGTTAATTGGTACCCAATTAAAAAATGTAGCTCTGTAACATTACACTTTTAATATATGAGAGTACCTACATAATTCTGTTATATTCCAAACCAATAGAGACACTCATTTATTACCAGCCAGGAAAAGGCAGGTTTATTACTATGAAAACTCACAACTTTTATGAAGACATTTCTTGTACAAGGGAGCAAACTCCCTTGCTGCTGTAGCAGAAGGAATGCAATACAGCCAGGTAGCATTTCTGGGGAGCTGCTAGAAAATGACAAAAGAATAGAAGATGCAGAACTACAAAGTCTGAGTGAATGACAGTCTCCTTTCAACCACCTTGTCTCTGCCACGGCCAACTCTTGCTCCATTCCTAGAAACACTGCAGCAACCAGTAACTTCTTCCCCTTCTAAAAGTCAGCCTCAGAGACGTACCTGTAAGTCTGTGTTGTTCTAAATACACACAAATTAGAATTACTATTACATTAAAAGCTCCAGACATTTGGGCAAATGCACATTTCTTAAGCAGTCCTCAGATCCCTTTTATTTTTTTTTTAAATGTACACACACACACATACATATATATAGCAAAACAAATGTTAAACCAGTGTTTTATGCACTGCAGTTATCACTTTGAACTCAATCACCGCTTAAGTTTGTAGTGCCTTACAGGTACTGCTGAAATCCACTTTTCCCCACGGAAAAAAAACCTTTGCTGAGAGTGGAAAAAAGCTGAGCGCTCCTTTCTGCCAGTAATTGGCAGCAGCTCTCCAAAACTTCTTAACCTTCCTTCTGGGGAGCTCTAGCAGCATCAGCTCTTTTCCTCTCAACCCTCCCTCTCCGCAGTAAATACTCAACGCACGGGGTGCAAACTCAGCTGCAGATGTAGGGGACCACACTCCATTTGGTTGGGTTGAACAAGGCCATACAGTACCACTGCATTACTGTTCAGTCAATAATCATAGCCAGCCAGCCCTCTGCTAGTCAGAAAAGAAGAAAATCCCCTTGAGAGCAACAGCAGGATCTCAGGGCTGCCACCCCACTCCTAGAGAGGGCATCCTGGACCTGGGGTGCCTGACACTAACTAAGCTTCAGCTACCAAACTGTGCAGGCACTGAGATGACTCCTGAGCACAGAGGTGATTTCAGAGCATCCCTACACACCTCTCCCCTGCAGCCCCAGGAACGGGACTGCGGTTCCAAGCCATCCAGCTCCTGCTGTGCACCCCACAGAAGCTGCCCAATTGCTCCAAGCCCCAGCCTGGCCACAGAAGCGGAACAGCCGCATTCCTACAGCGATGTGCTCACAACCCTGCCCGCTGGCCAGCTCCAGGGTGTCTACACCCCTTATCAGCAGCCCCAAAGCAGTGCCAAAAAAAGAACTCGGAGGCCTGAGTGGCAGGAGGAGTAGAAAGAGAAATCCACCACGGTTTTGGGTTTGTTGATTCTGGTTTTGGTTTGGTTTTTTTGTTTGGTCCCCCCTCAAGGGAGAAGATGAAAGGTCAGAACAGCAGCAGTGGGTAGGGGATCTTTCTGCCCCTCGCACCCGAGCAACCAGCTTCAGAGAGAAAGGGACAGGCTAGAGCAGATGTGTGCTTCTCCAACACGTTACCACAAGTCTGTTAAAGCCAGCTGGAAGCTGGCAAAGCACGTCCTCCAAGCACAATTCAACACATTCAGCTCTCCACGGGGGACCTGACACGGAAATAACCGTCCAAAGCAATTTATGAAGACATTTAAAAGTTGGAAGTTCTTTCTGAAAAGAAAACGTTTACTTAATGAATTTTCTTTTTATTTATTTATTAAGAACCTCGTCTCACTAACAGATTCACTTCGAATTATGCCAAACATCTCTCTTTTCGGCTGCAGATGGTATGTCCAAAAAAGTAAACGGGTCATTTCATGAGAATGTTACAAGCCTGGCAAAGACACACAAATATCAGCCCAAGAATGGAAGCCTTGAAACAACAGGGAGAAACAGTCCTCTTCATAGCAGAAAAAGCCTGGTTTCCAGCTACTCTTTAATCGCTTTTCAAATCAGCTACCATCATGCTAAGCATGCCATCTAACAAATCTTGACTCCACATTCAATGGCATCTGTCTTCTTTTTATGCAGACCAGTTGAACACTGACTTCTGAATGATAAATTTTGATACAGCGGGTCAACTCCAACATTTCAGGGGACAGTTTTAAGCACAAGTGAATGGAACCAGAAGGAAATGGGAGAAAAATAGAAGAGGGGAAGGGTATTCCTCACAACTACTTTGAACACTTTGTAGTAATTGCCATTACATAAAAAAACCTGGTTTAGCTGGCCCCATTATCACTTCCCTGCCCAACAATTCAATCCCCTTCATCTTCTCCATCCTCACAATCAATTTTAAACACTGACATCCTGGGCCATCCATCTCCTGGAAAGAAGAATAAGAACAGCTGAAATATTGGGAAGGCGAGGGAGAGCTCCACATCGTCACCCAGAAAACTCAGGGCAGAGGGAAGAGGTGGGGCAGCTCTGGGGGAAAGGAGAGGGTAAACCCAAAAGACCCACAGCTCCAGCTCATCACTCCAATTCACAGAAAACACCTAGCAGAGAGAGACAAATCCCAGGCATGCACACAACTCCCAGGACCAGCAACGCTTCCCAGGCAGAAAGGTGGATGTGGAATAGACAAAAAGGGGCTGGAGAGGAAGGTGGGGTGAGGAAGACAGGTGACACCAGAGGAGAAGCCACGATGGAGAAATGCAAAAACCCCTGACCACCTGTGCACCCAGAGACACGCATCACTCTAGGGAAGCAGTTCTGTTTGTTGTTGCTATTTTTTAAGAAGGACCATGAGCTGTAAAATCTTAAGCTATCACAATCCCTCCACTGACAAGCCCCAGAAGTGCTTAGTTGTAGGGAAAAGGGCACCAGAGAACATGGGAAAAGTTCCAGCTTCTTAAAACATTTCCTGCTTCAGGAAAGGACATTTTGGTGTCTTGTTGATGCGGGAGTAACAAAGGGGATGCTAATACAGGGATGCTGAAACCGCTATTAAATACATGGTTGAAACTGTTTTGCTGTCGCTTCTTTCAGTTCTGTTACTCTTTGATGTAGTTAGTAAGAACAAGTAAACAAGTAGGTCAGCATGATTTTATATATTTATTCAGAGCCCCGAAATCTAATATTTATATGCAGTCTATATTACACATAAACATTTGTCCCAAATAAGCAAAGACACTTCTGTTTCTCCCAACATCCAACAGAAAAAGACCTTTCTTCATAACAGACATACACACTTCACCAGTCAAAAACACTAGAGAAATATTTATCCTAAAAATCCAAACAAAAGACAAAATCTACTCAGTAAATTGCTGGGTTTTGTGCTGGTTTTCTTTTGCTACTGCTGTGCTGTTTGTTTTGTTTTGTTTTTGTTCTTTTTTAATGAAACTTAAAACTGAGTGAATTAATTTAATTACACATATAAACCACCCAGCAATCTGCAGAATGAGCTGCATTTGAGTACAAGCAAAGGGGCATTTACTAGAAAAAGGTTTATACTACTGTCCCTTTTTCTTGTATTAGCTCCTTGAAGTCTTCCTTGTATATTTACTTCTTTAACTGATTACTTTAGATTATCTTAGGATGCATGTTATCTGGTGATTCACATAGCAACGTCTGTAGCTGAGACTAATCGTAATTGCTACTTGGTGCCCTTTCTTCCTCCTCCCTTTTTGTGCCCTTTGTTCACAGCAGATGAAGAAAAAAAAGCAAGTTGGGGGCAGGCATTTTATTGTCGCGTCTTCTTTTGCTTTTTATGGTTGCAGGGTTTTCTTGGAAGCAGCAGGCCAAAAGGACTGGATTCTTTAATGTACAAGAGGTCCTTTTAGAATGAATCTGAATAGGCGGTACTGGTTTATTTTTCAGTATACTGATAAAAGTGACATTTGACTTACACGTGGCATTTTGGCACTTCATATGTTCAGTGTAGGAATATTAGTGAACCCACAGAATGAGATTTTGAGATACAAAAGCATGTATGCATTGCATAGGAAAGCACAATTGTAATGTCAGCTGAAACAGAGATAAAAAACCATTAATTTACTAATTTTAGATTCATTCCTCTAGACCACTGACAAACAAAAAGCAGACTAAGAGGATGAGATTTACATATACAAAACCGAACAAACCCAAATACTTGTAATAGTTTTGATTACAGCTAATGAAAATAAATTCTTTTGACTAATTAAAACTGTTAACTAAGAGGAAATTGTCATAGAAACAGCAGCTGAAGAGCTGATGCAGAACTTTGATTTCAATCACATCCCCCAGTCCCTATCTTCTCTCAACCTCCCACTTCCCAAAGGCAATAAAAGTACCAAGCAGTAGTTATGAAGGTTAAACTGCAGCTCCTGGAAGACACACAGCAGCTTTGAAAAAGATAAAGCTGTTTGGAAATACAAAATTAAAGCTTGAGTTTACCATCAAGGCAGCTCTGCTCAGCAGGTAAAAGAACAAAAGTGTGAATTTTAAACTCTGGAAACCTAGAAGGCAAAAATACTCTGGTATTTTTAGCAGTGCATTGTTTAGGGAAGAGGGGGAGGACAGAGGACTGACTCACTACTGGATGCTTGGGGTAGGCAAATCAATTACACTTACTGGCTTCACCAGAGCGCTGTGCTGCTTCTGGAAGAAGGGTGGTCAACTTTAGTTTCTCTGAACGATGCTACATACATCAGGGACTGAATCCTAGACTGTGGAAAGCAGGACAGGCCAAAACGGTGCGACCCATCAAATAGGATGTGTGCATATTTTGCATGTTTTGGCTACAGGAAAATACAAAAGGGGAGCTAAACCAAAACAAACCAGTGAGATGTATGGGACAATCTTTCTAAAAACAAATCCCATGATTCTTAAATCAGACAGGCCTAGCAATGTTTCTCTGGTTTTACTTTTTTTTTTTTTTTTAAACTTCTGAAATTGGCTAAGTGACATATAGCCAAGACCTGCTCACCAAAGTTTCAAGGGCTGATACTCAGTTTATTTCAGAAAGCACTGAGATGAAGAGGTAAGTAAGCCTAGCTCCATGTGTAAAGCACAAACCATTCTCCATCACTTCCATGGGGCCCTTTGTACACCACTCTCCTCCAGAAAAATCGAGCAGCTGCTTCTGCTCCTCTCCTCTAGACCTGGCATTTCCATTCCCATTAGTTGTCTTTCTGGGTAACCTTCTCTCCTCTCACTGCCCCTGCTCCCTCTTCCTATAAAATTATGCAATAGTGTTTATACAAAGCCCTCACAGAATAGTTACCTAAGCCAGCAGTGCTTAGGTTTTATGTATTACTATAGTTTTCTGTAACAAAACTGCAGTCGGCAAATACACATTACCTCATCATATTGCTCTCACAAAGTTATGGGATGTAAATGGATGGACATAGATAAAAAGTTTTTTTCTCCCTACCATCATACCCAAAAAGTCGCCTTGAAAAATGTCCAAAGACAATAAATGCAGACCACGATAAAAATTAGAGTAAGACTCACAAAGAAATCTAGTGGAGAAGATAAGCAGTGAGGCACAAAGTGCTCCAGTAACCATCCTGGTGAAAAGAAAAGGCTTTCTTCTCCAGATGTGACTGTGGTTTGTATTTTAGCAACAGCACAATAAAGCATTTTTAACAGAAGAACGGAATTATTCTCTTCCATAAATCAGTCCTCAACTTCTGAAATAACTGAAATCTGTACTAAATTAAGAAATTAATTCACAATGACTCCAGCTCATTTGAAATTGTTTTCTGAAACCTCTTCTTTGAAAATCCTTTAGCCACCCAGATTTCAAGCAGCAGCAACCAATGCTCTCTAGAGATAGTCCAGGAGGACCTTGTATTTTTTTTTTTTTTAATCCACTTAAACAAGTCTGCTTAAGGGGGGGGGTGGGGGGAGACAACAAATAAACCCAGAAATTTTAAAAATAAAAACCCCTAGAAACCTCCAAGCACAGACATGGGTGAACAGTAAGTGAATTGGTGAATTGTGCATGCAAATCAGGCACCCATGTGGCCTAAACTGAACCTGCAACTACTTGTGGACACAATAAAAAAAGAAAAAAAAGAAAAAAAAAAGAAAAAAAAAAGTCTTGATTCAGTTAGGCTGAGAAATGTCTAAGTTATTTGTTTTGGAGAAGTATATGGGGCCCATTAGTTCAATATGCACATCAAACATATTTTCCTCTGAAGCATCTCTACCACTGCCAGCAAATCCCAAATATCCTGGCAACAGAACATCCCCCTTCATTTTCGCTTCATATAATTTAACAATTGCCTGTTCATTTTGCAATATTTCATAAGGTGATCTCCAAGTACTTAAGACAATAACTGCTCTGAAATAAAACAATTCTGTTTGCCTTTCCTTCTTTTAAGCTTCTTTACAACTCAATTTTTTTAAGAAGTCAGCAATATTCTGTTAAGCTGTTAAACTTACAGAAACAATGTGGGGTTTTTTTTTTCGTTCTTCCCAAAACAAATTAAAAGAATCACTAATACTGCTAAAATCACAAATAATTTCTGAGATGTTAACTTTTGCCTATCTTAATTAACAAGCATGAAGAAAGGCAGCCAAACCAGAAAGCACCCTGGCCAGTTTTATACATGTAAATAAAGAGATGCTTTTTAAGGAAGGCTGCTCAACTCTCACAATTCACATCACTTCAAGAGGAGCTCGGAGACTCCACTCCTCTCAAAGATTACCCTGTTTATCTCCCAGCTCCTGCACAGTCTCTAAACTGAAAATGAAACATCCTCAAGTGGTGATGTGCTGCTCATAGCCTTTCTCAGGCACTTTGAAAACACGAAGCCTAGAGAGATAAAGAGCGCGCAGAGAAGTACCTAGAGAAAAGGCTTCCGTGGTGTCAGCAATCTGCCTTCTCCAGCTAAAAGCAAGGCACTAATTCCAAGTCTTATGCTGAAATGCCATGAAATTTAAATGGCCATCCCCTGCCCGCAGTTTTCAAAGCATTTTACTGAAAGCAGTCAAATTTCACAGCATGGCCCTGTGAAAGAGGTAGGATAAAAGAACGTTAAGAATGGCAAACGACAGACCACAAACTCACCTGCCGTGTACCTAAGGAGAGCACACTTCTTTTTACTTACTTGGTAGTATTTAATTCTGTACTTTCAACAGCAAAACTACAGCAGAAGATTTTAGTGGCAAGGGCTTTTTTAAGCATAATCCTGTACTAATGGAATTATGAATCTAACCAAGGAAGATACAGATATTGCAGAAAAAACAAATATTGATTCCATCAGATCTGCCTTGACTGAATTAATTATCTTGAAAATATCAATGAACTTGTTTTCTGTTCCTGCAGTGTGCCTACAGGACAAATAGCAGTATTAGAAGGAAGAGATCCAAGTGAAAATAGACCTCACTTTTTTAACGCATCAATTGCAATTCTGGTTTTATTGGATAAAATAAAAACCTCATTTCATCAAGCACACACAATTTTACTACAAAAAAAATCCCCCCAGACTGAAGAGCAAAGGGCCAATTTCTGTCAATTCAGCAGCAACTCTCCTTCAAATGTTTCACATGTCAGGGCAATGCATCATTTCCCTAGCTCGGAGGATCTGGCTCCTGCCTTGAGAGAAGGGGGAGGCACTGGCAGGAAGCACAGTGGGGCTGCAAAGCTCAAGGCAATAGGAAGTTACATTCTTGTCAAATATCATTGCACCCAACCATTTCCTTTTTCGACTTACAGCCCTAGCCAAAACTTTCCATCTTGACAGAACCATTTTAAAGTTAGCATGGCTCCACAAAACGCATGAAAGAGCTCCACGGTCACTGATAAGCTTGACCTGCTTAATAATAAAAAGTTATAATCTTCCTATAGCAATTAAGTGATAATCTTCCTACAGGAGCTACGTTTTGCTGTTTCTGCATTAATCCAACCCTTTTACCTTTTTTTAATTAAAGGCTGTAGGACAGCTAAGGCACACATCTTCTTGGTAGATCTTAACAGCCCATAGGAAACCTTTACACTGAACCCATCAAGTACTAAAAATCCCCTCCTCTTTTTTCTTCCCTTGAAACAAAGAACATGAACCAAAAATGAAACTAAGCAAATATAAGAAAGCTCAGACCTGGGACTTAAAAAAATAAATCATAACTTTTGCTTTTAATTTATTCCCTGTGGTCCAGACAATGCACCTGATAATACCCGCCCTGAAAAGAAGCCATGGAAAAGTCACTAAGTTCACATCTCAGAACTGCAAAATCCAAGTTTGACACCATGGTGGAAAACATGAGCTAGGACTCTGCATCCCCTGTTTTGTTAATTTCAGACCAAATATTTTAAAACCAAGCATGATCTTTTAGCATCCACCTTTAGGCTTAAGTTAATTTACCTATTAGCATTCAACGTAATTTCTTGTTTAAGTCAACATATGAATACGGACAACTAAAATGAGTTCAATATGGAAAACTGTACAAGTTATCTTGACAGTGCTTTACCATATAGCTTCAAATGCTACAGATGCAGAGAAGCCAACATAACATATAACTTAGATACATTAAGTGGTAATTTATTTTACAAACCAGTAAGACACTGGGGAAGTCCCTCTGAAAACTTAAATACACACACCTCTTTCAAAATTCTTTTACTAAGCATTTGCTCGAGTAACACACCAAAACCAGCTTTCACAGTGATGCTTCAGATTTATAAGGTGAAAAAAAAAATATTGCTGCTATTCATTGCCAGACTTACTAGAAACTTAATTCTTTAACAGATGAAACTTCATACAAGACTTTCCGAAGCATGCGCAAACTACCCAGAATTTAAACTACATATTCTAGCTTTCTAAGAATGCTTCATTTTTCCTTGTCATTGAAATTTTTCATGTCATTGAACAGCTTTTTCACAAGTCTTAATATAGGACTGTGAAAATGTGATGCATGGGAAAAATATAGAGAAGTAACAAGGCTACGCTTTTCTTAAAGGGGCTTGGAGCACAGTGCTGCAGGGTGAAGCTGTGGTTACAGAGTCATCCTGTGCAGAGCAGGGGAACAAAGCTGCTCTCCCACAGCCCAGGGGCCACTACCAAATCTTAAGGAGGAAAAGTTAAATAATAATAATAATAATAATAATATATAATAATAATAAATAATAATAACCAAACAGCAACACCCAAAAAGCAGCTTTGGCCCAGAAACACCACCTCCATCTCACAGGAGCACGACTCTTGTTCTTGTTTTCCACTCCTCTCGGCTGGGATGTATTGTATCCTCTCTAGTGCCCCTCCAAATGTTTTGGTGTCATTTAAAGCTTTTTGTTCTTGTGCAGTAACCTGTTAGATCTATGCCATTTCAGAGATGTGATGTGTAATATTATTTATTAGACACTACATGTATTTGAGAAAAAATGGGGTTTTTTTCTTAAGAACCTTTTAAAATTACAATAGCAATTAAAAAACCCTGCAGACTACTTTTATTTTTCATTCACTTTTTATTAATTGATTGCATTGTGCATTTCCACCTTCATTTATAAGCTTCAACAGCACAGTCATATATACCTATTCTCAAACTAAAAGCTTTTCATTTCCAGCTCCCCATACAAAACTCCAGTTATACTTCCAAGTACATCCCTTCCTCCATATTAAAAAAAAAAAAAGGTGGGGGGGGGGATCCTCCACAGCATCAGCTCATTCCCACTTTCCCACCTAAAGCCAGTAAAGCTCAGCAGTGGCAGGACACCAGGCAGGGAGCCTGCCAAATTCCCCTACTTGTCCCTTTTGCAAGGAGCAGCTTGCTGTGCTTGCCTGTCTTGTGTCACTCGGCACTCGGGCTTGCGGTATGCAAAATGGAAAGGCAGCTCCATGATTTAGTGCTATTAATAAAAGGAACCACTCTCACGGTGCATTTGTGACCCACTCCTAAGTACTGTTGTATATTTATACTTCGTTAAGATGACGCTGGTAAAGGAAGCATAGATATGAAAAAAAAATACATACCAGAAAATTCAAACTGGCAAAAAAACCTGGCATTACCAGGATCAGTAGGTACAGTGCTCAACACAAAGTACCAGGCCCTTACAAAACATCTGGGATCTGTTGAAGCCAACACATGGCATATGCTCCGAGCCAATTTCTTCTGACGTACAGAATTCTGCAACCTTCTGCTATTCAACAAAGCAGAACCATATGAAACACACCCAGTTTCACAGGTTTATTAACAAAATGTCTCTACCACCTAAAAAACCTCAAGTATGTTACGGCTGGCACGTTAACCTCTAGAGCTTTGACTTCCAGCAAGGGGCACCTTGAGACAACAAATTAATGTTAAGTTTCCTTCAGCAGGATAGCTGGTGGGGGAAGGAAGAGGAGAAAAATGAGCTAAAAAAAATAGCAGGAAGTCATCTGTTGATTACTCTGTATCAGTTAAAAAAAAGTACTTGCCATCATGTACTATATTAAGACTTCACCTCCCCTAGATTCTTGCATTTCCTCCTTTATTTCAAAGCCAAGCAGCTAACTGGAGTTGAAATTTTCACCTGTGAAAACTTAAGGCAAAGAATGAGTAACACTATTTTTAATTTCTTAACGAACTTCAAACCAGAGGTGTGCTTCCACTGCAAGAAAGGATGCACTTTGCTTCTGCACACTCTGCACAGTAATTAACCTATTTGGCGTGGAGTTTTTCATGCTGCCTCATAGAGGAAAAGCTCCTTTGGACAGGCCAAAGGCACATTGATCCAAGCTTGGCCATACATCTCTTCCCTCTGCAAAACAAATAAACGTCACAGTCCTGCCTGGGAAGTCACCAGGACCTGCAAAGTCCTGCTGAAGCGAGTGGGGCTTCTTGTGGGCAGTGGGGCAGCTGGCACGGAGCAGGACTGGCATGGAGCACTCTGACCCTTCTTATGGGCTCCTTCTCAAGTACGGACGCACGCGTGACCCAAGCGCAGGAAAGCAAACTTGGCAAGTGCTTTCACCTTCTGAACAGGCTTCCTTGTGTCCCTCTACGGCAATATTTTACGCTAAGAGTGAGCAACGGGGCTCTGCGAGGCGGGTCTGATTGTTTCCAAGTGGAAGATGGCACTTTTGGCAGGAGTGTGGCAAAAAGATGAGGGCGTAAGGAGGCGTGAGGTGCTGCCCCAAACCATGGTGTGCGGTTGGTAACGTGGCTTTGCAGTTACCACAAGGTCACATTTTCGACACCTCATCTTACCTTTTCACAGCCTGTAAAATTCCAGGGGATAGAGAGAAAATAAAAAAGGTGTGACTGTTCAAACCACATGTTATCATCCCCAATCCAGTACTCACACCCAGCGCGAGCTAACCTCTAAACCAGACCTCGTGACAAAGCCACAAGAGACACGGGGCAACTTGCAGTCCTCCACGTCCCAGAGGAGCTTCCTCCGTTTGGGAAGAAAAGCGAAGGTCCCCGTCTTAAAATCTGGAAGCGTACGCCCTTTACAGCTGGGTGCTGCCCTCCCCACCCTACACAGAAAACATTTCAGTAATTATTTCCAAGAACAAACCATCCACCAAAATGCAGCCCCCTGCTTTAATGACCAGAAAGCATTAATAATGGAGTTTATTTACAAGGAGGAAAAATAAATAAATTTAAAAAAAAAAATTCCAAGAAAGACTGAAAGCATGGAGACCAGGGCAGGAATCTGTTTTAAAGCAACGACTTGCATCTGCAGGATCAGCCACTTTATCCCAGCCGCACTGGGAACACTTACAAAAGCCAGAAACACCCCCTTTTCAAAAGGGCAGTTTAAATGCTGCAGAAACTGGGTCAGCAACAGGCCACTGAAATACCTAAGCAGGCAGCAGGCACCTCGCGGGCTGTAGGCAGCAGGCTTGCGGCAAAGGACTCGAATAAAAGCCAGAACGCACCAAGGCAGCAATCAGACAATAGCTATTGAAGAAAGGCAGTTAATAGCAACAAAGCACGTAAAGCACGGGTCAAGGAGCTGGTCAAGTACAGGCCCTTCAACTCTCTACCCTCCTCCAGTTGCCAGGGATCAAGATGTAGACACGAACCAGCGATGCACATGGCACGCAGCACTAGCAGGCACGCACAGAAACTAAGGAGGCACGTTAAACCCACGAAACAATAAGGAACTGCAAAACTTATTCTATTACCTCACTTCACGAGGGCAGCACAGTGGTCCTTGTGCCAGTCTCATTTCAAAAAACCCAAAAGAACAAAACAGGAATTTCCCAATTTATGGTTATAGATGGTTAGCATATTTATCACCTCTGTGTTCAGATCTTTACTCTTTGTACATTTATTGATGTGCTTATTGCAGAGACCTTAATTTTAGAATGTCATCCCACAGCTTCAGTGGCGAGGATAATGCAATTCAGCACAAAAAAAAAAATTATATATACATAGGCAAAATCTAAGAGGTGACCTCCAATGTCACTGGTGAGGTCTGACTTGCTGACTGCTTTATACCATGTGGAATAGCAGGCATAAAATGGGTGGGCAGCAGGACTGTTGCACACTTCTGCCAGCCCAAGTGGCTAGAATTGATTCTGTTTCACACAAACCCTTAAAATCATTTTACATAAGCAGAGGTGCAAGCAGTTATGGATCAGTCACTCCCTCCTCTCTCTCACTTCCCTTTTGCTATTGTGTATCTTTCCTTTCATCATTAAATTGCAATCTACTGCGGTCCCTTATCGGTTTTGCCTATTACTTGAAATAAGCAAGTTGTCATTTTTCCCTTCCTACCAGTATCTTTGTTCACTTTACATTTTTATCATGCCTCTCCCCCCCCCCCCCCCCCTTTCTTTTTTTTTAATTAATAGTCTTCAGAATCTTTAGTTATTTTTTTTCTCTTGTTACCATACTTCCCCTCTGCCTTCCTGGTAATTACACCCTGTCCTTCCCCCACTGCCAAATTCTAGCCCAGACAGGTTCAGCATCACATCTGAGCGGTTTCCAGCACCACGCTAGGCAAGACGTCTCACCAGCATCATGTGTGATGTGCTGACTGCCCAACCTCTCTCTCTACAGCCAGGCAAGCATGTGTGGATGGAGAGGTCCTACTTCAGTAGGGTTCTGCCTTAAATAACCCCCTTTGCTTAGCTTTGTAAGCGTCAGGCTGAAGGAGCACCCCATGCACCACAGCAGATGGGAACCATAAGCAGCAGCTCCCCAAGAAAGGTCTGGTGGTTACAGGGATGCCCTTTGCTTCTGCAGCAGAAAGACCCGTAGTACCCAAGGTGCAGACTGCCAGCCCCAAACTACCTCTGTCCCAGACTGAGCCCAGGCACCTCAAGTCTCTGAACCTGTCTGAAAACCTAAGCAGAGAGGACAAGCCAGGCTCACTGAGCAGGTCAGAAATGAAGACGTTACAGCAACTTCACCTGCCACCTTGCCCTCTGCAACATACCCTCTACACTGACCTGCTTTCAAGCAACAGATGGGCAAGGCACAGATGCCACGATGGCACTGCAAGCACAGGGGATACCACACAGTGCTGTAATTCCAATAGCACTGCAAAGCAGTCTCGTGGCTAGTAATGCTACTGCTTTTCCCATTTAACTGCCACCTCGTTTCTCCTCAAGTGGCCCCTCAGGATCTGGCTCCCAACGGAGTGGAACCTGCCTACTCCATCTACACGGCTCACAGTGACAAGGGTCTGATGAGGCCAGAAGGGACAAAAAGGGGGGGAAACAGCCCTCAGCACCAGACTGCACCCGAACGCTGGGTGCCCAGCCCTGGGAGTGATGACAGTCGCCTGCGAGTAACTTTGGTAGAGTCCTACAGTAAAAACACAAACCTTTTATATTTCCACTTCAGAAGCTTGTAATAATCCTTGTTAGACTGTTGCTACCCTTCAAGTAGAGAACAAACAACTTCACACAGTTAATTTCTGCACTAATTCTTGCAAAGGCAACCAAATCTTTCAGGACAACATCTAGTATCTACAGCTCTGAAATTTCAGGCAGTGTACATCTTCATACTCTAAGCAGTATCTCAGTAGCAGCAGTCACAAAAGAGTAATTACTTTAAAATTACAGCTTTCGTTTTCTACTTTTTTTTTTAATGAATCACTTCAATTGATTCTCCAGAAACTAAAACATCTGTACTGTCAGATACTCCAGCAAAATTCAACCAGTTTTGCTTTTTACCCTAGAGCTCTGTCAGGATATTCAGCTCTGTCTCTGTGCAGCAACAATTTACATGAAGGTGGGTTTCAAACGGAGTGAAATGTACCTACCCATAGGCCCACCTATCCTGTAACAGGCCTGTAACAGCTTTTTACACATTCCCACCAAGAAAAGCCTTGAGAACATGCCATCCTTTGATGTTCTGAGACAGAGTGCTGAGGAGGTCCAAGAACCTTAAAAAATTGCACGTGCATTTTCAGCTGCTGGTGGAAAACTGCACCTCTCCTCCGAGCGCACTACAGCCGTGGAGTTAAAAGGCAGCACAATACACAGGAACCTCAAGACCCACACAAAGGATCCTCCTCACAAATAATACAAAAACAAGCACACATCTGTTATTTCTCTCTCCAGTGCTAAACACATCACACTGAGCCTGCTGGCTCCGAGTCAAAGAAGTCTCCAAAGTCCCTCTTTGTTCCAAGCGTATTCCCCACGGCAAGTGCAACACGCTGCTCCGACAAACGTGGACCAATGTCCTAGATGCCAGATGATGACATTCAAGCACATACGCGTGCATACATATGGCCCAATTTCAATCTGGCACATGATGGTTGAACCTGTTTCTGTTCTCACGGATAAGGAAAAAAAATACTACTGCTGAAGGACTGCAAAGAGTTGCCTGATCCCACCAAACCCACTTGCTGCCTGTGAAGGAACTCTTTAGAAGTGCTCACAGGTAAAAAAGCACCAGGAGGAGGCAAGATGCCAAGTGGCTTTTTTTTTTTTTTCATTAATTTTGATTAACCAGAAATCACAGAAATAAATGAAGTAGCTTCACAGGAAAGGTCAAGACTCCAGTACGCCAACAAACTTCGAAAAAACATTAACATTTGGATCCACTGCTTGCCAAACACTGTCAGCTCTGAAATAAGTGAGCAGGAGTTGATGGCAGCACTTACAATTACTCAAAGCCAGTCTCTAGAGCTTCTGAAATGCTGAGGCTGTTTAACAAACCCATTTTGGACACTCTCTTAGGACCCACCAAAGCTTTTCAAGCAGAAACTCACCACACAGGTGACCAGAGGGTAAACAGGGCTGTAAGAACATGGCAGCATTCAGGCAGCACAGAGAAGAACGTTAAAAAAAAGAGAGACTTTCCATTAGATCAGGTTATCAGCATTTACAGATAAAAAAAGCTGGGAAATTCACACTCAGGACATAAATATGTACGGGCGATCAACAAGGCAGACAGCAGCAGAAACTAAGATAAGCAGATGCCAAACTGGTCATTTATCTCTTTATCTGTTTTGTAAAGCTAAGACTGACTATTTAATGCCAAGTCAAGCTTTTGCATTTTGATGTGTGTCAAATTATTATCGTATTGATACACAAGTACCATCTTAACTTTCTTGTTTGTACTTCCAAGTCCCTGTAGCTTCTTCATACACCTTCATGAAGTTTTGAAGTAGAAGGTGGCTTTTATCAGGCAGGAACAAACAGCTTATTTTGCACTTCAAATTTCTTAATTTTGATATCCATGGAATTCTGGTATCCAGGTGGGTGAGATGATAAACCACTGACTACAGCTCACTAGATACTGCAACAGTATCCTGTAGCAAACAAGAGGCTTTCAGAAGATGAGAACTTCATCAAAAGCAAGAACAGAGGGCTACTTCTCACCCTCCTCTTGGAAAAGATTTTTCCCTCCTCTTTCCTTTTCCTCCTAATTCTGAGAAAAACAAACAAAACAAAAAAACCCAAACAAACAAATAACAAAACAACAAAACCAAAACTTCACAGGGATTGGTTTTCATTGAGGAATTCCTGTGTTTAAAATTGATATAAAGTCCATTTGTTCTACACAAAACAAAGTCTGTTTTGTACACACATATAAAAAATATCCTGAAGTGTCCTTGTCTAATTATATTACCATTTCACTTTCTAAAAGTTACCAAGACCAAAAAAAAAAAAAGCCAGCTTTATTTGTACTCCACTTTAGGAGGTGGAGAGGAAGATAAGATGACTATTAGCCATCAATTTTGCCCTCTATCATCCTTATCTCAGGTGGCAGCCTGGATGTAACATAGAATGGTGGACCCCTGAGAGGACAAGCAGACACCTAAATTATTCATACTGACCACGTTTCTCCTAGGTGACTGGGTAACTTGATTAAAGCAAACTCTTCTATATGAAGCAAATGTTTGCAGGTAATCTACAAAAGAGTTTATGAACACTATCATCACATGCAAATATAATAGTTGATATACTTTTCCTCTTCCTGGACATGACTTTTCTGTCCTGATGAAGAGGGGAGTTGGTCATTCTGCAGCAGTCACCACCAAAGTCTCTACCCAGAGCAGCTACCAAAGAAAGTGCACCAAAAAAATTATGTTTAAGACAACATAACTAAAATGTTTAAGACTTTGGCTTGAATTTTTAACCAAGACTGAACTGAAAGTGGTACAGATGAGTTACTCACTTTGTTTTTCTGTTCATGTTTTTACTTTTACTATGGCAAACGCCAAAATTACTGAAAAGACTCATTCACATACATGGCCAAGTCATGCACTCAGAGCCACTGCCCAGAGCACATTACTTAGATAAATAAAAATATGCGAGGCATTATAAGCTAGGTTTGTGCCACCTTGGAGTACCTAGGAGAATGAGAGACAGGTAACAGCATTGCCTATAACACTTCATTACACCGCATCGGATAGATTTCAGGAACTTTATACTCAGCTTGTAAAAATCAAGCCAGCATACTGGGGTTGATGATTCAGCAGTGGACTCTCTGCAAATTCCTCAGAGTGAGCAAGCTGTCGTTTGGGGGTTTTTTTAGGTGTTGTTTTGTTTTTCAGGGTTTGTTTGGTTTTTTTTTTCTATTTTGTCACAATTTGCCAGTGTGCAACAGCAGAAAAACTATGAAGATAAATGCTTACAGGGTGTCAATTTTCAGGTTGTGTCAAGTGGTCTATTATTCCAGACGTCTATAAAAGTGCTGCAAATTGAGCCCTGTTAAGGGCAACTATGAAGCCACCAGGGAAGCAAAAATAATTTAACAATACATGCCTAGATATAAAGCTAAATCTTTTGTGGCCCACTGCCCACAAATCAGAATAATTAGCCTGAGATTAACACACATCTGAAATTCATTATTAGTGTATTAAAATATAAAAGTAAAAGCTTAAGAAGTGAGTTCCAGTATGCATCTAAGGAGACACTAAGTTTACAGTGATTAGGACAAGGACAAACATGCCACAGCAGCTGTTTGCTTTTCTTTCTTTTTTTTATTTTCTCTTCTCTAAACATACAAAATGTGTCCTAACACCCCTTTTCAAAAGAAGGCAGGTTAAGTTTAACAAGAAAAATGCCACGTTCCAGAGCTGACATGCAGAGAGCTTGCAGCGCACGCCGGCTGGGCATTAAGAGATGCCCCTCCCCAGGCGTTTGCTGGCTGACTATGCCAACAGCCTGTGGCACAGAGATCTGTCTCTGCTCCTGCACAGCTCTGCAGCCACTACTGAAACAAACAGAACGGGAAAAAGACACCTTATGCCCTTGTCCCTGCTCAGGTTACAATTGTCCTAACTCTAAGACCATGCATTCTGGGTGGTCTCTGGCCAAAAGAGGCTACAGGGGTTTACCAAGAGGCTGAAAAAACTAAAACCATGCACAACAAATTCTGTACATGGGTGTGCACTTGCCTTCAAGTTTCCATACAGTGGATGGCTGTGTGGTTTGCCAGACGATCCACTCGAAACCCACAGCCTGCCTCCAAGGCTGCCCATCACACTGATACAAATGCTTTACTCTGCTCCTATCCAAAAGGCACCGACTTGATAAGGCATTACTCCCACCATCTGACAAGATGCTCTTGGCCTCACACTTTTGGGCACTAACCTGCTCTTCTATCTCACCAACAGTGAGCAGAGCACCAGATTTGGTCGGGCTCCCCCCCAGCTCCTCCTGCACTGCAGTAAAGGCAGCAGAGAGGCAGCGTTGGCATGAGTACCACCTTGCAATCCCCCACCCCAACAGCAGGTCAAAAGGCAGGTGGAAGAAGAGAAGGTGCAGAAGGACCAAGGAAAGAGCCAGAAGACACCACGAGGTCCAGACCACAACCACACTGACACAAGAGATCTGCAGAAGAGACTACAAACTCAGAAAGCGAAGAAATGAACAGAGGAAAGAAAGGTACAGGACACTAAAATGTAAAGCACAGTTTGTCTGTTTTAAAGCAGGTTATTACATGTGAGAAAGTTTACTCCAGTAGCACATATCCACAAATACTGCTTCTTCACATATGCTGATCCCTGTGCAAACAACAGCCTCACAGCCCCAGCTGGGAGGAGACTGTCACTGCCTTCTATTTTTATAGTATAGAAACTGGGGTAAAAACAGCATGTGTGGCTTTTCAAGGCAGCGTGAGCCATATGAAAGTAAAAGTGCCAATTCTCAATTTCCACACTAAGACCGGCTTCATTTCTCAAAGTAAAACTGTCCTACAGATGAAAGTCCTTTTTAGGTCAGGATACATGACAAGGTACAGATCAAAGCGTTGCTGATCTGACTATGGGCATCTTCCAGGGCGAGAGGGCTCACAGCAGCAATGCCAACAGGAACATACACAGCAGGGTTTTTTCAGTGTGAACAGACAAGATTTTGACCATGAGTGGGACTGCAACATCCATCAAATAGTAATTAAATCTGGCCACGCATCACCTTTAAAATCTTGCAGTTAAGGTCAATTAGGACCTATAGTGAGAACAGAGGTTTGACAGATCTTTACAAAATGCAGCAGGACTGTTTCCTTTCCTCGTTTGCCATGAACTCCTAAAGAGGCACAGTGTTAGCCCCTCAGTTTGGTGGGAAACACAGTACAGTTGGCCCAGGCCACTGCTCTCACCTCAGAAATGTCTGAAAGCTACTTAGAAACAAATAAATAAATGGATAGCTGGCTCATTTGCTAGTACACAGTACTGGTATGCAATGCCCCAGGAAAAAAAAAAAAAGGAAAAAAACACCCCAACAAAATAAACCGGGTTTTTTACTCCCTGTATCAGCAGCCAAGCAATACAATTTTGCAAAAGAACCATTATTTTGGAAGCTGCAGTGCACAAAAAGGCTCATCTGACCCTAACAGCATTTAATACAAAGTTCAGCAAGGCAAAGTTAATCAGTGAATGAATTACAACACATAAAACAGAGATAAAAGATGAAAGCAGCAAGAGTTCTGCCTGCCACCCTGCTTGTGCCTAGAGGAAGTGTAAGGAAGGAGCAGAAGAGTAATGCTGAGAGGTCCTACCAAAACAATCTGTTTCTCATCTACAAAGATCCCCCAACTTTGTTGACCACCTATAGTTTTCTTCAGTAAGTTTTTTTTTATTCTAGTTTCATGTTATGCTGTGTTCCCTACAGGTGTTTCCTTAGGGATTTTCACCCAAGCACAACAGGTAGGCATGTGCATCTCATTTCCACTACTTTCCCTCTAAAGGATTATGTCCTTTGAAGGACATGGATCTGCTGAAGCAGGTCCAGAGGAGGACTATAAAAATGATCAGAAGGCTGGAGCACCTCTCATATAAGGACAAGCTGAGAGAGCTTGGCTTGTTCAGCCCAGAGGAGAGAAGGGTCCGGGGAGACCTTATAGCATCCTTCCAGCATCTGAAGGAGCCCTTGAGGAAAGCTGGGGAGGGGCTGTTTACAAAGGCCTGTAGAGATAGGACAAGGGGTTATGGTTTGAACCTGGAAGAGGGTAGATTTTTAAATTGGAAACAATAAGGAAATTCTTCACTCTTGAGGGTGATGAGACACTGGAACAGGTTGCACAGGGAAGCTGTGGATGCTCCATCACTGGATGTGTTCAAACCCAGGTAGAATGGGGCCTTGAGCAACCTAGCCTAGTGGGAAGTTTGGAGCCAGATGATCTCTAAGGTCCCTTCCAAACAAAACCATCCTATAATTCTATGATTATATAAAGTAAATGTAATTTCTTAAGGCATCCATTAAAACTTAAAATGAGTAGTCCCCTTGGTGATCTGGCAAATTTGTAAGTAGGATACAAAAGCAATCACTTAAGTTAACCAATATCAAAGCAGGTTTTAGTGTAACCCAGTAAAAACACCCTGTCTCTGTGCATACTGTAGAAAGGTGCATTAATTGTAACTAAAAAGCTTTTCCACAAGAAATACAGGTTTTGTTTGTTTTCTGGTTTTGTTTGTTTGGGTTTTTTTTTTTAATACACACAGATTTTTACTTCTTCTATGAAAAAAAAATTATCAAAAACTTAAAAGCAACTTTCACTATTACAAGTTGGGACCAAGAATATATCCTAGGAAAAGTCTTCATGAAATTTTTCAAATACTTTTGAGATTAAGTTTAATGACAATACAAATGATTAGTAGTACTCAATACAAGCTTAGGTTGAATATATTGGTTTAGGATGGATCCTTTCAAATAATTTTACCACTCACTGACACTCAGTGACACTGAGCTTTTCAGTTTGAAACACTGGTAGATATTCAGTTGGACTTTAATAAAGATGTTTAAAAAGTAATCACAACATAAAATAATTATTTATTATTATATATATTATTATATGCTTGACTGAGCTAACTGCATCACACTTATGATTTTCCTAGCATTGATACCTATCTACTCAAAGGAAAATATGCCCCTGCTGGTAAAGGCTGGAAGATGCCCTCTTGCTATTTGCAGATCACTCAGTATTGTATGGCTTTCCTTTCTTGTGGACTATTAATGTACATCACATACTAAGAGTACATGTCCACATCTTGAGCACAGTAGTTTATTCTAGTGAAAATGTTCTTTAACATGTCAGCTGGGAAACTGGATTCTCAAAGACCTTTCTCCAGAAGTCCTCAAAATCAAGGAATAAGAATGCCATACATGTGAAAATTTATTTCCTCTTTTGGCAGTCCAATGTCTACTTCCTTGAAGTGGAAAGTTAAGAAATTCTTATGGCATCATTTGTGCATATCACTTTACAGAACTGTCCCTTTATCTGTGCCAGACTTCTGCATTTGACTCATTCAGCATAATAAAAAAAAGCTACCATGTGAATCTTCAAAATTTGCTACTGCCAGTGGTGGCAAGTGAACGCTCACCAGCATGAAGTGAATAAAGACAAAAGGAAAAAAACAAACAACCTCCCAACAACAATAACAACAAAAATCAAACCAAAACACACTCTCAAAAAAAAAAAATATATATATATACCACCCCAAAAAACCCCAAACCACAACTTTCTGTCAACACCTGTCATTGACTTTCTTCTACCAAAGCTTCCTGCACCAAAGCTGTTCTGGAAGTCATCTTTCTACTAACTTTCAAATGTAAGAAACAGGTTTTTAAGGAAACTTCAAGCTTTTTTAATAGGCTAGTCCAAATACATCCAGGTTTAATTCTATCAGAAGCTGTGACCTGAAGCAGGACATTCAGACACCCAAGACACCCACCACCCAGCATTTCTTACTTCAGAGCCTGACCCAGAGAGAGACAAAACAGCAGAGAGCAACCTGTGATAGCATCCAAGCAATAAGAAAGGCAGGAACTGCAGGCTGGAAATTAAGGAGTTGCTAATAAGTTTTTTTCCTCACTCAGGGCAGATGCAAACCCACCCACCTACAAATCAACCATTTCTTATTCACCTCCAAAATAACTCTTTACAAAAGTTTCTATTTTGACAATGTCTTCTTATCTCCATGCAAGCTTCTCTATTTGTTGAAGCTAAACCTAAGGCAGAAATAATGATAGTACACCCAGCCCAACTTGTGCACCTGCCACAAAACCAACAGCACGCCAAGAAGCCCACCCCAAATGGAAGATCCTGTGATGCATGTGCACAGGAAGTCAGTTAACAGACTGTTAATACTTTACTTTTTTTTTTTTCTTAAAAAAAAAAAAGTAGGTTAGCAAGCTCCCAAAAGAGCCCATTAACCTAAAATTAAAAACTGAATAAAACAATGTTTTGGGAAGAGACTTTCTCCTTTACGCCCCAAGATACTGAACTCTACTTTCTTCAGCTCTGGGGAAAATTTTGAATTCTCTATCTTCATTAACTTCTGTTCATACCACTACTTTAAGGTGCTTTGCTTCTAGGGGCTTCACATCAAATTTCAGCAGCTTCAGCTGATTTCCCTAGGGCACGCTGGCATACAATGAGATGGAGATGCTGCAAGCTCTCAGGTTTTGCTGCTACAGGAAAAGGAAATCCCCATGATTTCACCATACAGTAATATAAGCCAAAGGAAAGAAAGTTAATCTGGAAAGAAACTAATAAATTCTAGTCTTTCTAGTGTAACTTTGCTAGGTCTTCTTCATGAAGTGCACACTGTAGCGTTCCTTCAGTATACAGAGCACACACAGATTAGTGTTTACATAAAGCAGCAAACCAAAACTGTTTAAATGATGCACACAAACCAGTGTCTGTTTAGTCAAATTTCCTGAAGCATTTCAGTATGACAATAGAAGGATGTTTCCATCCATGCAAGTGAACCTTCTAAGCTTCATTTTCAGAAAACAAGTTCTTTTTTGGAAATGAGTAATTATTAGGAAAATCTTTAAGCACCTGAACAACAACAAACAAAAAAAGTCAAATCACTTTTTCCTATTTCCTATCTGAGTCTTAAGAACTATTTATCTTTCAATAATATATTATTGCCATAGTAGTCAGTTACTCCATCCATCTCCAGAGAAAAACAGACAGGTGGAGATTTTTTTTTACCCCTAAACTACCTCTCTCTGCATTACTAATGAAAATCTCAGAAAGAACCTTAAGCACAGCATTTGAGACTGCTGTCTTCTGACCAGCTCTCAACAAAGGGAGTGCACTTAGGTAGGCAGGGAAACTTTGTGCAGGGAAAACGCCAGCTTTCAATAGTTCACCTCTCTTTTTGCAAAGGGAGGAAGAAAACAAAAATCCCCTATGCAGGTAAGAACTGAGAGATATAGGCAAGCCCTTAGCATCAGCTGTCAGAGGCAGTAGTCATCCTCCCATCCCGTTTCTATACCATCTTTGTCACTCCCACAGAGATGAGGCTCAGGGGCCCTAATGTGATGCTGGCTTTGGATAAGGCTCCCAACAGGGTAGAAAGAGGAGGAAAAGCCGCACGAAGAAGCACTGCAGTGCAAGGCAGACCCATCATAACCACCCCCTTCCCATCCCCAGCCCTACCCCTTCTGCCAGCTCCCAGCAAAGCCTGTGTTTTATCAGTTCTATTCACTCTCAAACTCAAGCAAAGACAGGACATAAATGAGAAAAGCAGTTCTGGGTAACTGCAGGCACAGTGGTGTTGCACATGTTTATTTTAAGTCTTGCAATCTTTCTGGCTGGCATGGCACTGAGAGCTGTACCCACACTAACACATACCAAAGGAAGGAAGTGTTTCGCTGGTAGATGTCCAAGCATTTTAATCTGGATGCTCAGAGGAAACAAAATGTGTATTTAAAAAAAAAAATCTGTGATGCTATTTACCCAATCCTTCAAAACAGAGGAGGCTTGATATTAACAGAAACAGAGTTGATGCTACAGTTCTTCAGAGCTTTATTATTTATCCGATTTCAAGAAATAAGGCAGGATATTTATTGTTCCACAGAAAGACATTAATAAGCCTTTGGCTTTAAAATTTCTTTATCTCCCTCCCCACCTTGGTATACATTAAGCACCCAAGTCTGCTTCCATTTGCAAATTTTGGAACAGAAAACTGTCCTCTTGTTTAAAGAAATTACAAAATATACAATAAAGCAGAATTAATAACCACAGTGTAAAAGCAATGAAAAGCAAATGCCACTTCGAGATAGAATAAAGAGAAAAAGAGGAAAGAGGGCATGTCAGTCTTCACACACTGCATGCTATTTTCTGGTTTTGCTAACAAATTAATATTAACATCAGTTGAAAAAAATCGTAAAAGCGATGAAAACCTATTTCAAATGCAGCAGAAAAAGATTATTTTTACCAGTCTGCCCAATTACATTCCAGTACTTCCTAAAGCAAAACCAAAACAAGCTTCGATACTCTTGTTTTCATTTGAATTTTGCTTACCTTTGCTCCTGTGGATGCTCCTCCACATCCTCCTCTGAATCAGCCTGACAAACAGAGAAAACACGACGTAAGAACCTCAGAACAGAGAGCGGGTGCACTGGAAATACATACCATTTTTAACTCCTCCAAAGATGGGCTCTCATGTGACTTGCTTGCAAAACAAACTCCACAATCTCAAATTGCTACAGCGATTCCTTTACGATTCAAGTAAGGCAGATGCTGGCCACACCATTTGAGGTTTCAGCTCATTTTTCCAAGATAAATGGTGACTTAACCATGGTTACCCCCCTTTTTTTTTCCCTTTTCAAAATGTTGAATAGACTTATTTTCTATTTATACAAACGCATCTACACAAGATTCTGCTCACACATAAAATTTCAATCTAAAACCATCAGCTGCCCTCAAACTACAGGAAGGCTGTTTCCTCCACCTTCAAATTAGCTGCCCCACCAGTATATTTCATTAGCCAGTACCCAAGGAAACAGGATGCAGAGTGCCTTGAAATTCAGATAATGTGGTAACGCCAAAAGCAGAGGCAAGCTACCACGTTCCAGCGGGGAAGGCAAGATCCCCAACTTTGATCTTATCAGTGATCAGCAGCACTTACAGAAATTGGAGAGAGCAGGCGCTTTAAACACAACAGCTCAGCTGCTGCACTAAGGTAATTTTTGAGACATGCAGTAAAACCAACTGTGCCAGTTTGCAGTTCCCAACTAACCACTTCGAGCTGTCTTCAGGAATGAGCTCAGTCATTGGTTCAATGAGCTCCCTGCAGGAAATCCATTTAAAACAAGCAGGTAGCTGCTCTGAACTGGCCAAGATATCCAGGAAAGCTTTAGGTACAACTCAAAACAGAGCGTGTTACAGTCACCCAACCCACACCGATGAAACCAGGGACAGCTTTAGGGAGATTAACATTTTTCCGGAAGAGGTCACAGTTTTCTGCCAGGAACAGATGGTAAATTTTCCCAGCTACTGCTTCTGCAAGTTATGGTTCCACGAGAGAGGAGTTACAGACCTTAGCAATGAAAAGGCAGGGGAAAAAAAAACCCCAAAGTCTTCTAAAGTTGAGTGCCCCTTCCACCACCTCTCCAACATGTTACCGCATCATGGAACCGGCCCGATGTCACTAGCTTGGGCTCTATCTCCTCTTTTCACTACGTACTGGAGGGGAGTTAAATAAAAAGTAAAATCCCCTGAGGAAACACTGAACATACAGGGTGAAGGTGCTTAAGCAGACCAGGCACCCTACTCGTCTACTGAACAGGACAGACAGCAGGATTTCTCAAGACCTGAGCCTCACGAAGCAGGGGCGAGAATTTTAAAGTAGCACAACCACAGTAAGGCAGCAAAGGTTAATATTATTAATAATTAACATTATTATGACTAATATTATCACAGATCCTGTCAAAAGCTACCAGATGCACCTACACTTTGGTCTTTTGCCACAAGCAGCTCATCCAACTAAATCAGCGTAGCCTTCACCACAGCATAACCACATTGTAATGAGACTGACAGAGAAACACAAGTTAATTTGAGGACTTGACAACCTTTCCATACACCTAGGAGGTTGAAGACACTGTGGTAATTGTCCAGGATCTGCAGCACATTGCACAGCTCTTCAGGACAGATCTACCTACCTAGAAGTCCTATCACTTGGCCCTCATGAAGCCCTGGCCATCTCCTCCAATGACTGAGCTAAGCCTTGCTGTTAGACTCTACCACTATGACACAATACAAACCCATCATCTTGTTTTCCATCTTCTTCAAGGACCTTTTTTACTTCCAGGACGTCAGTACAATACCAAGCAGAATTAGAGGACTCCTCATCCACCCGCTCCAGAAACAGCTTCTCTGCCACAAGAGGTTGGCAAGCTATCCCCATTTTAAACGGCTTAACATCTGTCAGGCATCACAGCCTCGGGTCCGTGTCATTACACAGTGCTCACACCAGCTACCTTACCACTTCTCTTCACTCTTTCTTCAAGCAATGATGAAGGAAAACCTTCCCAATCTACAGCCACAGCATAAAACCCTCAACTGTGCAAGAAAAAAACTAAACTAAAAATAAAATAAAAATCACCCTCAACTCCGAGCATGCACACAGAGCCCCACATCCAGATTTCTCCCATCTTCTCTCCCCTGTATACCACAGATTACATGTATACTTAACATTGAGGATTTTTTAAAAAAAAACCAAAAATAATGAAGAAAGCTTTCTCAAGCTGCTCTATTGCCAGAAAAGTACTACAGGGAGATGGGAAGAAGGGAATGACTCCTGAAGCCAAAACGCGGGTCCCAGTAGCCTATCTGTGACAGGAATAATTAAAAAAAAAAAAAAATCCCTTTTCTCCAAACCTCATCCTGAATACAGGCAGGTGCTTATCTTGTGCGAGAAAGCCCCTGAAAGTGTCCCTCATGCCACCAGTGTCTTGAGAGCCTGGGCTGACAGCCTCTGCATAATCTGCAGGGCCAACCAGCCCCAAGTCCTATCAGCACCTTCCAGAAGCTCAGCTTGGAGGCTAGACGAGCCTTTTAACAGCCCAAAGAGGGACACAATTCCTGCCCCAAGTCTGTCTCAGGCTTTCACACAAATTGTGTGCCTTCAGACAAACCCTGCTTTGAGGCAGGTGAGTCCACACACACAATTTGCACATAGCTGATGGGATGAGCCTCCGTTAATGACATAGTGCAGTGCTGCTATCTCTGATACCCGTGTGAGATCAAGGTCTCCACCAGCTTTCAAAACTGACTGAACAATTAACCTTATTAGCTCGAGCTGCACTGAAGAACTGGAACTGAAGACAAGTCCCTACTACACAAGAAAAGGGGAAAAAAAAATAAAAGAAAATAATTTCTCAGAACCTTTGAAGCATAACCCTCAGGCAGCAGCAGCTCTGTATTTGCCCAGTGTCCGTAACAGACTATGGTACAGTATTTTTGTATTTTGGTATATCTGTGGTATCTTTCTCCAAAATTCAAGCACCTGAAACATTATCACAGTAAACTGAAACAAGCAGTCACTGTCGTCTCCTAAGCATCTGTAAGCAAACTGAAACATCAACAAGGTGCTCCTCTACTGAAACATCTCTTGTCTCCTACGTGCAACACACAGGAAGAGCAGACAACATATCACAGGCAGACATGGCATTGACACACACAAAAAAAAAGTTTGGTTATCTATTTCCTTTGATGACTTAGTGTCATTTTCAATCGTGATAATTTGACCTACAACTTAATCTTCATTATTTCATTTTGAAGTAGCTCCTCCCTCAAAAGTGAAGGGGCTGAAAAGAAAGAGCTAAATGCCCTGATCTGTACATGTCCAACCCACCTGCCCTTGCCTTCCTTCAGATGCTCAGGCACCACCAAAGCAGTTTCTGATGAACAGAAACACGCAACTATGACTCTCCCATCTCTTTTCAGTCATAACAATAAATGGTGCCTGTGCTTCTCTTTTCATATACTCATGGCTGTGGAGACAGCAGGCCTGATACCTTTACTGTGCTTTTCCTTGGGACCTTTCCTCTCCTCTTCTGGGGAAAAAAAACAACCAACCAAACTTCCTTTCAGCTTTGCATTGAAGTGCTCCATCATGGCTGCTTATACTTGAAGCTTTTGCGGCCTTTAGCAGTGAAGGGCTTGGGTGTCGTGTCCTGCACAAAGGAGCTTTTCTCCAAAGCATTTTAGTTAAGTAAGTATTAACAAGTTACAAACAAACGAGCAAACCCACAAAATTATAAGGAATCCGAATAGAAACCACAACTGCTCTCATCAAGCCTCTCACACTGGAGACTTTTTGTGTCAAAATCCCACTGGCTCTCCATGCATCTCCCAACCATCAGGGCAAGCAAGGCTTGACATTTTTCCACACTGAGGACAAACGATGGCAAGAAAAACGAAAACAAAAATCCAGCCACGACGTTTGCTACAAGAAGAAGGGCAAGGAGGGAGCTCTGCAGCTACCCCCACACTTTACACCACCTTCAACAAGAAAGAGGAACTGGGAGCAAAGGAATACAGATATCACATCTGACCAGGAAATGCAGCTTGTCTCAAAGCAAAAACGGAACTCGGGAAGAAAAACGTGGGAAGAAGCTACGGAGCGTTGGAAGACTGTCAGCATGCTAGGTACAGCCAGGTCCTCCTCAGCTCCAGCACACGAGCCCGCACACCCCCTCACCAACTGCAATGTTCTGAGCACTTCAGGCTTGACTACGGAGCAAGAGCAATAGGTGAGCCATTCCTAAATGGCTCCGCAGGCTTCAGAGGAAGCCAAAAATCAAAAGATGACAAGCGTGAGGGGGGGCAACAAAAAACAAAACAAACAAACAAACAAACAAGGTAAAAAAAAAAAAGAAAAAGAAGGAAAAAAGTACAAATACACATAAGAGGGAAACTGGAAGGGGGCACGTGAGAAGCACAAACAATGAAAGGGAAGCAAGAGGAAACAGAAGGTAGAAGGACCAACTGGGGTGGAGGCACGGGGGCCCTGAGCGGCTGCACTCCAGCATGCAAATTCATTCAGCTCACGTAGACAAAGCAACGCTGGGAGAGGCCTCGAAAGCAACTACAAATATCAAAATGCTTTGTTTCCCCTCTCTCGCCTCTTAACGCAGCGTCTTTATTCAGTACAGTGCTCTTGGAACAAAAGCATGTGCAGGCAACCTGATGGCTGAATAGGCTACCGGCCCATCCAACTTTCAGCCCCAAATTCTGCAGGCAGCAAGGAATGCTCAAAACTGCTCTGTCACAGGCAGTTGATGATGCATGGAAAATAAGATACTAGTGCAAAGCCACGACAGAAAGAGAAAAACAGCCACCAGACAGCACTGGTAACCCGCCAAAAACAGGCAAAGGGCTGGGCAGACAGGACAACCTAATCCATACCCCGGCTCCACGCGGGCAAGAGGGAGGTGATTTGGGAGAGAAGCAAGCTTGGCTCCTTCCCTGGATTTTTCACTTCCACACACGGAGTCCTCGCTCTCCTGTGTGGCACCTCTACCTGCCCTCCTGCAAAAGCAAGAAGGAAGAACCAGACTGAGGAAGCAGGACACTTCCCATTCCCAAAGTCTTCATGAGACCTATCTTTAAACATATGAATGAAGCAACCGTTGGATATTCCCTATCAAACAATGTTTATTATCCACACAAAAGCAAGGAAGTTCCTCCCCTTCGTAGGCCCTCACCATTGCATCACCACTGCTATGGTACACAAACACTGGGCAACAGCTCTCTGTGAGGGTTTAAGTGAGAAAGTCTGTTCTTGCAAGGAAGAGAACATGGAAAACCTCCTGGCAGTAGTATGTCAGACCATTTTTTTTAGTGGAGCATGGAGACTGACAGGCAATAAACCCCTTGCAAGTTTAAATACTCCTCTAATAAAAAAAGGGCAGGCAGATGTTAACAGATGAAGCAGTTTTCCAGATCTCCGTAGATGATGCTGGCATCTCTGCGGATATTCCTCATCAACCCAGAAGGGACATCCAGCAGGGCAACAATGCCACGTTCCCTTCAGGACCTCAGAGACACTGCAGGGAATCATGGTAACCCTTGACTCGTCAGGAACTCAGAGAAAAGCCATGACCAGCCATCACAGAGCAATGCCACCACTCTGTGGAAGCAGTGCTGGAACGATCCATCACCATATCTGTGGTGACAGAGGGATGTCGCCTTTCCTCGTCCCCTAACAACCTGAAAAGGCACCTTCAAATTCAACCACGGGTCCCAAGCTTGACAGATGCTGGGTAAAGCCCAAACCCACAACGGAATAGAGATGTGGGTGTTGGGGTTGAGTTTGGAACAAAGCTTCAGTCTTAAAACCTGTTTGAGGAACTAAGGCCCTTCTGTTTCAGTCACCAGCACGTCAGATGCAGTGGCAGTCCCCAGACTTAGAGGTGAAAGCCATGAAAAACCCAACGCACCGCTGGTGCTCAGAGACTGGCTCACCTGGCTTTTAACGTCCACCTTTTATTCCAGCGAGCCTACTGCGATTTTCAGCTCTTGCTCTGTCACAACTGAAACCAGAATATCTGTTGTCTTTCCTGCATACCTAACCCAGCATCTACAGAAACACAGAGGAGGAGCAGCCTCAGCACTGCCTCTCACTGCTGCAAGGATTGGGCAGGACCATACACTCACCCAACACCAAGTTCACAGGCCATTTGTGCCTGGTTTTCCTTTACAGGGATGCTTAAAACCAAAGTGTTTACCAAGAGGGCCCAATCTCCTCAGGAAGTAAACATCCTTAAGCATCCCTGGGCACAGAGACTCTGCACCCTCCCTCAGTTACTATCACATCTGCACCGAGCAAATTCTGAAGAGTGTAATTAAACATATATTATTTGTATATACAACAGGCAATACCTTCATAACACCACAACACAGAATGCTGGGCTCCAGTCTGCAGCATCAACTGTAAGCTGACTGAGGAAAGCAGCAACACTTCTGCTATTTTTCCCTACGTTAATGGGTATCAACAGCTTGAGCACTAAACAGAGAATGATATAATGGCTTAAGAGAAACAAATTACCCTCTTTTCCCCTCTCACATAAGATGATGTCCCTAAGGACTGCTTCTTCCCATTTACGAGCCTGGTGCCTGGAAGTCTAGGAAGGCCCAGCACAACACATGGCAGAGTCGGTCAGTGCAAGTTAAATGACTGCCTCAAATGCCATAAACTCCAGGCCAGCGCTTCCAGCACCTCTCCTCACCTACCAGCTCCGCCGGGCATTCTGCTGTACTGGCTGCTCTTGGCAATACAGAACTGAACAAATCCTGTTAGCGCTCAACTAGAGGGGCGAAACGAACCAAAAACGCGCTAGGAGAGGAACCTCACCATAAATGATGTGTCATTTGAAGGGAAAAAAAATGGCTTCACCTGAGCAAGCCTGAGATATAAGCATATAACCATTCATTATGTGCTCATCCAGCATTCACTGTGGACGAATACATTCATTTTAAAAAAAAAAAACATCCTACAGAAAGAACGGGAGGGGTAGAGAAAAACAAAAAAAGATAAAAACTAAAGCCGAAAAATCACATTGTTGGTTGCAGCCCGGGTAGAGACAAGGCGCTGGCTTGGGGGGGGGGGCTGCGGGTGACAGCGGGCGCAGCCGGACCCAGCGCGGCCCCCACCCGCACCCCGGCCCCAAACACCAGCATCCCACCCCCGCGGCCCCTCGAGACCCCGCCACGGCCCCCGACCGCACCTCCCCACCCGCGACCCCGACCACCAGCCCTCCCGGCGCCCCCCTCACCTGGGCAGGCAGCAGGAGCTCCCCCTCCTCGGCTTGCCACAGCTCCACCACGCCGGGGATGGGCTCGATGGCTGCGGGGGCAGAGAGAGAGAAGCCGCAGATGGGCCGGCCGCGCTAGCAGCGGCCGAGAGCGAGAGCCCGGAGCCTGCAGCCGGCGGCGGCGGCCGCCCAGGGCTCCCCGCGCTGGGGCAGGCCCGCAGCGAGGCGAGGCGAGGCGCGGCCCGGCTGACACCGGGGCGCGGAGGGACAGCGCGGGGCGCAGGGCAGGGAGGAAGGCGGGGATGCGAGCCGCGGCGCAGCTCCCTTTGTGTCCCCGGGCTGCCACCGCGGCAGACGCCCGCGGGACAGCGGCGGCGGCCCCGCTCGCACGCCCGCCCGCCTGCAGAGAGCAGTGGCAGCAACCCCGCTCCCGCCCCCGACCCGCTCACGCTCCGCCGGAGCCCTCACCTTGTCCCTGCGCCTCCCCGGGGCGAAAGCAGGGCAGGAGGACGTGGAAGACGCCCAGCAGGAGGTTCATGGCCGCGGCCGCGCGGCAGTAGCCGCTCTGCTGCGGGTAGCGCAGCCCCGCCATGCCGTGCCGTGCCGTGCTGCGGCTGGGCGGGGGCGGCGCGGCGCGGGGGGGCGGGGCCGCGGGAGGCGCGGGATCCGCCC
>JANVCC010000076.1:11889714-11915831 GCA_025345505.1 Todiramphus chloris collaris | reverse complement strand
CCGCACAAACGCGGCAATACCCCCCATTCCACAGAGTGACCCCCCCAGGTCCCGGAGTCCCGTACGCCCGGAGGTGACCGACCCCAACCTCCCCCCAGGGGAAGGGGGACACGCAGGAGGCGGAGGAGGCGTCGGGGGGAAATTGTGTAAAATGGGGTGTATTGCCGCGTTTGTGCGGTTGGCGCGTGGTTTAGTCGGCAGCTCCCCTCCCTCCCTCCCTCCCTCGCTTACAGCCGTGCGGGATGTCACCGGGATGGGGCTCTGCTCCCCGGATATTTTTAGGAAAAAAAAAAATCAAAAACATTGAAAGAGTGAAGAAAGAAAAACCAGGATGCAGCACGAAGGGAGAGGGGAGAGGAAAATAAAAACCCAACAAAGAGAAACAACCCTGCTCTGGTGACCTCAGTGCGGATGTTCTTTAGGGAAGATGCTGCAAAAGTGAACGGCGGGTGTACGGTTCATAAAATAAAGGGGCAGCGAGGTGTATTTGCGTTGGTATCCCTTGGCTGCTGGAGGGTTACTGCTGCCGACCTGATGCGGTTTGGTGTTCAGTGACTGTTCCGGTGCCTGATGGGTCTCTCCGGTAATTACGGTGATTATAAAACAGAAGCGTAGAACAGCGCTCGGTCATAGTGTATGCTGGTCATGGGGCTTTAACGTGCATCTCACACACCCTTCTAATCGTATTTTCAAGAGCTTGCCCCTTTTGCTCAAAAAATAAACCCTCAAATGCTTGAATTACAGGAAAAATAAAACCACCAAACAGTTGTTAAACTAGTTCAGTGAACCTTGAGGAAAAAAAGAAAGCAAATATTCCACTAACGAGGTTTGCACAACCCCAAAATTGCATCTGGTTCTCTACTGATCACACACAGTAACTCACATAAACAATGGAAACATGGTGCTTACTCACCAAAGACTCATAAATAAAGCCAAACAAATGACAAAAACTAATTTTCAACCCCAGCCTGAGACAACACGAGACCATTTGAGACCTTGGTCCCCATGGGGAGTGGGACAGCTACATGATGCCCTCTCCCAGTGGCTGTAAAATCTTTTCCCAGAAGCTATCCAGGTTTGATTGGAGGTGAAAGTGGAAGTGTGTGTGGGGAGCGTGTCTCTGCTCGAGGCCAAAGCAGTGCTGACCCCCCCCAAAGGAGACAACTTTGGCACTCGCCAGTCTTGCGCACTGGCGGATGCAGCCTTGTCTGCTGCCCGCATCCACCTCTTGCTTTCCTCTCTTTCTTCCTTTTTCCCACCCTCTGCCTATTAGACAGGTCTTCTGTTTTCTACCCTGTCCATGTACATCTTTAATCATGTCCCACGTGCTTCCCCCCACTCAGGCAGAGGAACGATGGCCCCCGCTGCACAAGCACATCCCATGGCACCCCTCCGCCTGTGCCTCGCAGCACCCCAGGGCTGGCAGAGACACAGCACTTTTTAAAGTGGAAATGGTTGGATGTTTCTCTGACAGCAAATGTGCAGCCGTGCTTGGGCAGGTACTGGAACAGCTGCTTTAGCAAGAAAGAGGGCTATAATGGCATACACTTTATATAACATATCCACCCAGGGGCTGCATAGCACCATGAGCATACTGTGCATTCAGTAGGGAACTGTTCCCACCACTTCTGCAGCTGGTTCCAGTTGGAACACCAGTTGGAGCTGTAGCCTGACATTACTTTAAATTATTAGGTTTCTTCTTGCAGAGTTCTTAAAAACTGGTGTCAGCACAAGCTGATGATTGTGCCTGTCTGAGTCTAAAAGCTGACTGTATTTTTAATGCCTGCAGAAAGGGGTCTGCCTGGCAGTAGGCAGGGGTTTAGTAGATAGATGAAAACTCTCTGGGGGTGAGGAGGAAAGCGGGCATGAGGCTTTCTGCAGCCATGGTGGAGCCACCTCAACTTTCCAGCGTGTCTGAACACCTTGCCATCTGGAGCCTTTTTCAGATGTGACAGGCAGGGCTGGGAGGAAATCAGAGGCACAGTGCAGATGCTGCAATTGGATGGGGAGATAGGTGTTGCATAACAGACATCAGATGGGAGCAGGCAACTTAATTACGTTCCCCCTCTTGTGCCTCTGTGTATCCCTTTACCAGTATGACTGGGACTGTTCTTCATGCATGAGACAGAATGAAGTGTACCTACTATTAAATACATGGAGATGCTCCTGAGCCAGCCTAGAGACCTGTCACCCACCACTGGGAGTGCACAGGAAGACAGGGAAGGGATGATACTGGGTGGGTAGAGCAGAAGAGAAGCTGAAGGGGAAGCTTTTACTCCCAGGTAAGGCTCAAAGTGGCTTCTGCAATTGTAAGAGAATGGATATTTGGGTTTGTCCAGGCTGAAACATCTGCCTTTATTGGCCCTGGTTGCTCAGGAGGGAACCCGAGACTCCTGTATTCCACAGTACCCAGTGTCCCACTGGTTTCTGCCACCCCATCTTCTCTCTGCCATGCCAAAAGACCTTTAAGATCATTGAATCCAAATGTTAACTTAGCACTGCCAAGTCCACTGCTAAATCATGTCACTAAGTGCCCTGTCTACATGACTCTTAAATACTGCCAGGGATGGTGACTCCCCCACTTCCTCAGGCAGCATGTTCCAGTGCTTGACAGCCCTTTCAGTGAAGAAATTTTTCCTGATGTCCAATCTAACATGCAACCCTGCTCTGTCCTCTCACAAACTTCAGGCAGCGTGGGCATCCCTAGCCCTGCATCCCTCACTGACTGGTTATGTGCACTTGGGCGCCGCCGCCACCGGCTTTCCAATTGCATCCGACCTACATTCCCCGCCTTCTCACAGCTCAATTTGATTTAGAGCAGCCTCACTTCTCTAGAGCCTTGTTGGGGACCTGTCAGTGAGAAGGAACTCAGCACGCAGGATGCAGCTGGGGGAAACAAAGGCTGCCAGCCTGTCTCTGCCAGCCCTCTTCAACAGGCCACCGTGACCTCCATTCCCCAGAAATCAGTGACTGATCCAGAACCAGTAGATTCAGCCTGCTCAACCTGGAAAAGGAAACAACTGCTGGGACTTGTCATGGATGCACTGGGAGAGGTTGGTCCTGCTGCATGGACCCGCCGTGGAGCAGCCAATACAGCACCCCCAGCTACCTGCAAATGTGTCAGTGTTCTTCCAGAGCTCGCAGACCTATTGGTGATGTCGTTTTCCAGCTTTTTTTTGAGGCTATAGATGTCATTAATATTCATGTGAAACAAATCCCCGTGCTGGCATGCTTTTAAGATCTTTGACTTGTTTTTCAGGAGTAGGATGTGCTGCTGAAATGTTTATTTTTTACTGTTTCCCTTGCCCTCAAACCACAAGGAAAAGGAGCCGAGTTTTACCTACAGCAGTCTGCAGATACTGCTGTGAACTTCTGCAAATCATAAAACACACAGCAATTACTCCAGCCCTAAATGCCACTGCAAATCCCCGTTACTTGCGGCACGGGAAACGCTACTTGCCCTTCTAAAAAGACACGGCACTTTACAGAAACACTAGGCAAAGTTAATCTGGGGGAGAACTGAGCCCAGCAGAAGCCTTTCCAGTCAAAGTATGCAATCATTTCATTTGCAACCGCATATTGCATCATATGCAGTTAATGCCCAACTTCAGTATCCTGGTCACCTATTTAGGGGTTTCCGGAAGGTACAGTTTGAGAGATGGTATGCACTGCAGGTGATACATTTAAAGAAAAAAAATAAAAGCCCAAAGAAGTGGTCAGCCTGCTCTGGAGTATTGTCTTCACCTTGCCACCCCCAGCTGGGAAACAAACAGCAATAAATAAACAAACACCCTGTTGGTGTGGGCTGAAATATGCCCACCCTAGGGTCTGCAGCAGGCAAGGGCTTCTCCTTGCCCTCCCCAACAGCCTCCCTCCCTTACTGGGCTCCCACTTTATCATCCCTGGGACTGTACCTCCCTACACCCGCCCTACATGCCCGGGGCTGGCCCTATCAGCAAGTGCAGCAATGGCCAGTCCTCCCTGATAAGGCTGCAAATCCCAAAGAGAGATTGAGGTGGGTAACGCCTTCACTTGGGTCATCTCCTCACCCAACTAGCTCGTTCTTCATCAAAGGGGCAACATTTCTCCAAGAGCCTGACATCACAGACAAACCACCAGGGGCTCAGTCCCACCAAAGGAAAGCAGAGTCCCACTGACCTCTGCCACGGGGCTGCGTGCTCCCCAAAGATCAGCTCACAGATGAGTGCACAGGGAGGAATGGAGAGGAAAGAAAAAAAAAAGGACCTGGCAGAAAAAAGGGCACAACCATAAATTTCTGTGCTTGGTTCCCTGTGTGACAGCTGAAGATAAGCAGCCCTCCCTTTTCTCACCAGTTTGCCCAGCCAGCTTGCTTAGCCAGCCAGCTTTCTGGGAGCAGAGATGCTCCTACCATCTCAGTGTTTGTGTAGCTCCCGGCAGAGCGCGGCTGCAATCTCCATCAGGGTGCCTCTGCATCAGTAGAATAATAAAACAATATGGGAAGAGTCTCTCTTTCTCCTGGTGACCATTACTGTCATGAGCCTCCCCAGCAAAGATTTTTTAGCGAAGCAGGGGAGTACAGCTCTTGCTGGGCTAAGCCTAATTCTTTTAAAGACTAATTCAGCCTGATAAGAGCAGCGGGGACAAAGCCAGCCCTGACAGCGTAATTAAAGAAGTACAAATTGTTTCTAGAACCTCATACTGGCAGAATTTGTACACTTAATGACCACTTGCCCCTGTTGGGGCTTGTTGGGAAGGAATGGCTCTCCTCTTCCGTACCCAATCTGGGTCAGCAGCAAGCAAGCAGCGCGGCACTGCCCCAGTAAGCTGGTAATGACACCGTGCTCATTACCACCCATGACAAACATTGCGCTCTTGTTTCTGAGCAGAATTTTTGCCAGCTTGCTTTGACTTTCTAGGCTGTGATTAAACACAGCCAGAAAAAGAAGGGTACTTACCTGGCCTACTTTTTTTTCCATTCCCCACCCCCCATACATTTTTCATCAGGAAAATCTGCGCAGTAAAACAGGCATCTATATCATTACATAGGAGACTTGCTGAATGTAGGACAATCTCAAGTTATTTTATCCACGTAGCTTAGGAAAGATTTGACAAAAAAATCCCCACCGTTTTATGGCTACATATCATCTAAAAGACCCTTCAGCTCTGGAATCTCAAATAAGAAAGCTTGTGTATGTATATCTGCCCCAAACTTCTCTGTGTACTAAAGAAAAAGAAGAAAAGACGATAAATTGCTTTTATTTTAGCAAGCGACATTATTGTTGTGGTATCAATCAAATGCTAGGTAATTCAAAAAATATGCTGACACGGTCTGTCCTTTCCTTGCCCTGCTCTGCCTACATTTTTTAGCACATACAGTGCATCCACTTGAAAGCGTGGTGGATCCTTGCACACAGCAGGATTTTGCAGTCTCCTGCGGGACCCACCATGTTACAATAGCGTTCAAAGCTTTATAAGCTTCATTTAGTTTCAGCAAGCCTGTTGGAGCATTGTCTGTGCTTAAAGAGGCATTTAAAACTAAAGCGAAGCTTTGAAAGCTTCAGAGACAATGACGCTGGACTCCCTAAACCCATGAGTTCACTGCACCGTTTGAAGTGATGGCATCATGTAGAAAACATGACATGCTGCTCTGAGAGCCCTGTGGTACCCAGGAGCGAAAGAAGGGGGGAGCAGGAAATCTGGGGTGTGAAAGAAGGGGGGAGCAGGAAATCTGGGGTGCACATGGAGTTTCTATCACTGAAGGTCTTGCCTGTAGCAAGGGAAGAAAAGCATCCTCAATTTTTTCCCCACCCTTGAGATTTGTACCCATACGTATTTATTCTCTCATGCTGGAATTATTTTGAAGCTCTTGCTGTGTACATTTCTAAGCTGTTACAAATAAAAGAAAGCGACGCCCAGAGTGCACACAATCAAAACAAGCAGCAACGCAGCAGCCGTGCCACGAGGAGAGGTCTGCCTTCTGCAACTTCTCCGTCCTGCAGCACCGCGCTGGGGAAGCAGTTTGCAAATCCCTGGGCTGAGCAAAGGGCAGTATTTAATTCAGAACTGTGCTGTCTGTGAGCTGAGGGAAAGAGCTGCAGAATAGGCATCAGTAAAGCTGTGCTTTCCCGAAAGGCACTCATTTTTCCAATGTACAACCCCACCTGTCACCATTTCTAGGCAAGGGCATGCCATTTACATAGCCACAGTGATAAACTGCTCCAATGACATCTCAAGGCGAAAGGAAAACACACCCTTGAGTCCCCAAAATAAGCATCCACCTCGCTGGGGCTGTGATCACCCCCATCCTCGGGCTGCAATGGCACAAAGTCCCCGCTCACACCTTCTGGGACTTCCCCAGTGAAACCCTTGTGCTTGGCCATGGGCAGTAGGTTCTCAGCCACCTCAGCTGCCAGCAAGAGTGATGAGGAGGAGACCCATGTAAAAATAGGAATGACCCACCTAAAATAGCACCTTATTAATCAAGTCAGCTATGTGATGCCTCTAAGCAGATAGAAAGGACAGTCCATAGCAAACATAGCGTGTGAAAAGTCATCGAGCCCACGTAGGTTTAGACATAAACCAGTAAAATAGGATTTCATAGCATGACAAATACTGCCTATGAAACCTGGGTGTTTCCAAGGCAGTGCTTGGAAAGCTGCATTGTCTCTCGTGGGCTGCATCTCGTTTGTAGGACCACAGCGTTTCACCAGGAAGCAGCTGCAGGCAAAGCACGATGGAGCGGAAAAGGAGACGGAGGGAGCCACGGCAGGGTCACCATGTGGTTTAATTTTCAACTCCAGTAGCTGTAGAAGGTTTTAATAGGGGTAAAAACATAGTTTTACTTAGAGCCTCAGTTCAGCAGAGCTGTTTTTCACTGCAACTAAAACGAAGGAAAATAAACCAGTTGGAGGCAGATAATGGGCATGGGAAATTGGAGCCCAGAGGATTAAAGCCCGGTGAAGGTGTGAAGCAACCAGAATCAGTGCAGTGCTGCAGTATGTCAGCAAAAAAGCTTAGCTGTCAAGGATGCAGCAGTTCCACATGTGTGCAGATGGATTTGAGAGAGGGAGATGCACTGATGATGTTGAAAAAACACAGCACAAAAAATAAGGAAGATTTCCAAATACATCCAGATTGGAAACACTACTGTCAAAAGCTGCCTTAAACACAGTAAAATATTGCTGTAGCTCTTTTTTGAAGTCCTGAAGTGCTACTATAACAAAAATAAACATGCTGATAAAATATGAGTGAACAGCAATGCCAAACTCCCAGAGAAGTGAATGGCTGATTTGCCCGAGCTGTGTTTCAGGCCTGGCTCCAAAGCTGGCTTTGCAGCCCAGGATCCGATGTTAATGTGTCACAGATGTTCTCCTGTCAGGAAAAGAAGTTGAGTGTGTTTATTTCTTTTGTGGTACAGGCCAGAGGGCAGTTAGGGGAGCAATTGGAAGCCCGCAAGTTCCAGTTACTTGATGAAATAAGCCATTGGAGAAAAAGATGTTGCCGTGCAAAATCATACACGCACATCCACACCCACCCACCTCCTCCCCTCCAAGTCCCCCCCAGTTAAGTTTCACTTCCATCTGAAAATGAGGGGGGAATTTAGGTAACCTAGAAAAACAGTGTAATGCACGTGGCTTGTGAAGTACCATGGATTTTCCATGCCACAGCCTTAAGGCCATCTCTGGTTTTATACCCTTGGAGAAGGCAGGGGGGGCTGGCCAGTGCCCAGCTCGGTGCCAGGGTTTCACGATGCACACGCAGGTCAGGCTTTCCAGCTGAGGCAAGGCTCGCTGCCTGCCCTACAAGGGTTGTGGGAACGTGGCATCACCTCTGGGCATCACCCATCTTCTCAGCTCGCCTATTCCCAGACAACTAGCATGGCTGCAGGGACATGTTTCTCCTCGAGTGCCCTTCCCCAGCACCTTGCTCTTTGAGTCAATTAAGTGAGGGGCTAATCCTTTAGGGAAAAGAAAAGCCAGAGGATGAGGAAGAAAATAAATCTGCCCCTGAGGACAAAGACTGATATTACAAAGTTGCCCTGACCACCCAAAAGCATTGGCCTTTGATTTTACCCATGTCAGGGCTGGCTTTGATGAGGGATGAGGAGAGGCATTGCCTTGCACCCAGGCTGGGTGGGGGGCCATGGGATGGATGGCAGGCTAAGATAGAGCAGTACAACTCACTTGACACGGAAATGGGAAGGAGAGAGGCCCCAAGCTCAACCTGCAACATCAACAACAGTCCTTTCCAGATGCCCATATTGAAAAAAACCCCAGTAAAATCCTAGGATAGAGTTGAGTATCTCATGACAGTCCTGCAGATACAGGGTACTGAAGTCCTCTCCAGGGCCCCAGTTCTACCACCACCGAAGTCAAATGTCACATGTGAACATGGGACACTTCTTCCAGGGGTGGCAAGCACGGGTGCCTAGCTACAAAGGAGCACAAAATATACATGAACCCCCACCCTGCTGACCTACAACTGCATGGTAACCCCAAAGGCAGCTCAGCTGAAGAAAGCTGGGGAGGCAACACCTTCTGCCACCTGGGTCAGAAGCCAGATCAACCACCCTCACTTGAAGTGGTTTGATTTTTGGAGGAGTGTCTGCAGAAACCTTTATCATGTGGCAGACACCAGAGCACAGCAGGGAGACCCAGGCTGCCCTGGGAAAAGACGACAGAGAAACCAATGTTTTTCTCTTATTCCTGTAGCCAGGGATCAGCCTAGATAGTTAAGACTTTCTAATCAACTTTCAAATGCTACCTAGAAAAGCACTGCAGAAGAATCAGATGATCTGGAAGCAATTTTAGGCTCGTTGATGTCTTTTCGCAGAACATCTGCAATTCCCTGCAACTGTAATTGCCGTCATCATCTTCTGTCTGAAAATGAAGCTGGCACTCGTGCAGCCTCCTTCCAAATAACTGCAGGTACTTTCCATTCCTCAGAGGAGCATGGTTTTGGTGCACAGGTCTTTACCTGACAGCACCTCTGCCCTTTCCCCAGGGATGTGCATGCATTCATCTGCTGTACTGACGTCCCAGGGGCCATGGCCCTTAGCTCACCAGCTGTTCCCAGTGGCATGGCACTCACAGCTGGATATGAAGCAGTGCAGATCCAGCACAGCCTGGATGAGGAGTCACGCAGATCCCATCAGCCACAGGAGCTGGGTGCCTAATTCTCCCTGACTGCTGTGCCAAAAAAAAAGTACTCTGCCGGGTGCTTGATGCTTTTCCAAACCTATCTCATATGCTGGGTGATGCTCAAATGAAGTGCAACTGTTGCACTAAAGGGCTTGATGAAACATTAAACAAATTGACCTTTGAAAACAACACATCCGTCCTAGGTAATACATTTTGGTTATCTTAATGAATTACATCTTTACAGCCAAAATCCGTTCCGTTTCCAGCAAGGAATCAGAAGATGACTAACGTGCAATATTCCCTTAGATTCTGCCAAAACAGCCATCTGGTGGCTGGTTAAATGCAGAAGGATCAGGACTTTCTTTAGGATACTGAAGACTGTAATACAAGTAGGTTACAAATAATAGGCTGCATTTCGATGTAGAACTGTTAGCCTTTTAGCATGCAAGACTCAGCTTTGCTCTCGGCTTTCTGAAGCATTATTCCTTCTGCTGCTGCCGACTACACGCTTGCGCTTACATGTTTGCTTATTTTTTGGCTCAGTGGAGCAAGCAGTCAGCTTTTCCCTCATTCCTGAGGGATCTCAGGTTACAGTGCATGTTGTTCTGCTCTCATAGGCTCAGCCAGTGGCATATTAAACATGCGGATTTTCCATTTCATATTTCTCCTTGCCAGAGTTGGGGTTAATGCCACTTTTCTTCTCCCACATGCTAGGTACTGTTCACAAGCCACTAGCTTGTTCCCAAATGTAAAAAGGCAGGCAACAACACATGCCCTGTTTAACCCCCACTGGGGAATACAGTCCCTGCAAGTCACAAAAGCACTGCTTCATTTTTAACTAAGGAAATTTCTAGCGCATCCCTGCAGCTAAACTGGTTTTGAGTGTATTAATTTTTTTTAAGGACGTAGGCGAAAGCCAGGCACAGGGAGGCTGCCTGGTGATGCAACAGCCTCCTGCAGCTGCCTGCATTCCTGCCCTGCTGATGCACAGCTCGTGTTCCCACAACAGCGCCCAGAGGGGCTCCAGTGCCCACCAGTGGGGCTCCAGTGCCCGCCGATGGGCACTGCACCTGCCCCTCTGCCCTGCCCTCGGGCTCTGTGGGAGCCAGGTGGCCACCACTGGGGCTCTGGGGGACCCTGTTGTTCCCAGTTTTATTCTAACTTTGAGAACCATTCAGATAAAATTGACTAAAATTGAGCAGCAAACCAACCAAAAACCAGGCAGAAGTATGGTGCAGGCTTGTCAGAGCTCTGTGCTGAGGGCTGTGGGGTGGTGAATACCCACCTGCCTTTTCCTTGCCTACCACTGCCATGGCTCAGTTCAGCAGTTTCATTGAAGTCCTGGAAGGAAAAAGTCAGGATAAAATCCTGTGGGGTAAGTTTGCCTCGCCGCAGGCACGGCACAGCACTGCTCCAACAGCCTGCACCCCTGTTCAGCTGCCCAGAGCCCAATATGTGACCTGAGGAGAAGCCCAAACGCTGCAAGGGCAACATCTGCCTATCTCTTCCCTCCCTTACTAATCAACACTTTTTTCTTGTTTACAATCAGGTTGAGCACTTTGAATCATTAAGTAGAACTGATGCTAATAATATTCTTTTACAGATGCGCTAGAAACTGCATCGAAATCTCAAGAGGCAATTTAATCACTGTCATGATCCCCCAAAACACCGAGGAAGTAACTGCTTTTCCTCCAGCAAAAAAGGGTGACAGTTTCAGGGGAAAATACATTAGCAATTTGGTAACTGCCATGTGTCAAGGGCATGAACTAGAGGAGTAGACAGCAAATCATACAGATGTAAAAGCATGTTACTACCCAAGCTAGAATACTGTTTAAAGGAATTATATTGTCTGTTGGCAAAATATTTTATTTTCTCTTACCTCATGTAAGGAAGTAGATCACTGCTCAGTGCTTCTGAATTGGTGCCTCACTACTTGCATTTACGTGTGGCCATACAACCATGGATGATTAAAAACAATTAAATGCATCAAGTAAGCATCTCACCAACAGAAAATATGTGAAACTGAGAAGTCAAAAAAGTCATAGGAAAAAATATTCTAAAATTATTTATGTATTTATAATCTAATATGAAGCACAGCAGCAAGGAGGGCAGGCTGATGTTTCTAAAAGGTAATTTTTTTGTGGAAATAGTCATCAGTGAAGATACCTGGAATCATATATTCCACATGATTCATGGTCCCAGCAACGTGAAGCAAGAGTTTGCACAGTGTCAAACTCAAACCAGGACACATGGGTACACTGTAACTCTTAACTTATGAGAGGAAACATCCAGGTTTCATGCCAGCTCACAAATCTTCAGGAAGAGAAGCTAGGCCATCTTTGCTTTATACAAATCTAAGCATAGTGGACTAAACTTGAAACTTGGTTTGTTTCAACTTCTTCTTTTAAGTAGTTGGAGATAATGCATCCATCCTTCAAAAGCATTGAAAGCTGATGAGACTGAAAAAGAAAAAGGACATGAGACTTCTGTCAATTCAAAAACAGTTAAAAAGAAAAAAACAGGAAAAAAAAAAAACCTCTGCTTTACTGCCAGTCTCTCTTGAGACATAAAACCTTAGCCAAGAATTCATCTAGCTACTCTAGGAAAGAGGCCTGAGACCTGGCCCCTCACTACAAGGACACTGAAGTGCTGGAGAGTGTCCAAAGAGGGGCAATGAAGATGGTGAAGGGTTTAGAGAACAAATCTTACGAGGCACAGCTGAGGGAACCAGTGTTGCTTAGCCTGAAGAAAAGGAGACTGGGGGGAGAACTCATCACACTCTACAACTACCTGAAAGGAAGCTGGAGCAAGGTGGGGGTCAGTCTCTTCTCACAAGAAACAAGCAAACAGGGAAGAGGAAACAGCCTCAAATTGCACCAGGAGGTTTAAATTGGGCATTAGGAAAAAAATTCATCACTGAAAGGGTTGTATAGCACTGGAATGGGCTGCTCAGGGAAGTGGGGGAGTCACCATCCCTAGAAGTATTTAAAAGACCTGTAAATGTGGTCCTGAGGGACATGGTTTAGTGGTGACCTGGCAGTGCTGGGTTAATGGTTGGACTTGATGATCTTGAAGGTCTCTTCCAACCAGAATGACTCCATGATTCCGTAACTTAGAAAGATTTTTAGGCTCGCAGTGATTTCAGTAGAACTTGGTCTCTTGAAAAGCTCTGAAGAGACACAGATGCCTTGCATGGCATTTAGCAGGGCTGTGCTCTGAACCCCTGGGGATGTCAAGGCAAATGCTGAAAAACACTTAATAGCCTGCTGAGGGGCTGGGAGCAAAAAGAGACTGTATTGTGCTTAAAGGACCCCAGGAAGTCTTCAGCTGGAGAAATTGCACTGTGGAGTAAGATATTTTCCTTAGTTTGCAGGTAAAATGGAGGTATAAGGAAAAAAACCCCAATTCATTTCAAGAAAAAAAAATAAATTAGCAATATGGTTTATGATGCTCACGGAAAGACATACTCAGGCTGGTCCCTTCCAGAGGCTAGGCTGCAACACAACCACACTAAGTTGCATTTGACAGAAGCACGTTTTTCATCAACACCTCTTTGGTCTGAAAGCCTTCTGATGCTGCAGAGAGTGCTGCTTTTATCCACAGTGGGCTCAAGCTGCATCCCGCATCTCATTTCAACACACAGCAGCTGCTTCTGCAGCAAGACATTACAAAACCTGTAGCATTTGAGGCTTGTTCGCAGAGAGTCTTTGCATTACTAATCTCTGAGCAATCACAGTTTTTCCTCCAGACAAGCTCCACAGTGTACAGCAGATTACCAGGCTCTGCCTTGGCATCAGGTGCTCTGCCTGGAACACATCCTGGGGCTCAGACCTAAGAAGACATCAGCAACTAGAGAAAGGCCAGAGGCACACTCTCCTGCATCATCTTGCATTACACTGCCTCCCAGGCCCGCTGCGGAGAGAGCTCCAGCAATGTTATTCTGTATTGATAAAAATCAATATTCAAGAAGCTTTAGCCAGAGATGGAAGCCACACGCCAAGGAATTCTGCAGCACAAACCTCACAGATTTTTATCCCTGAAGGAAGCGGTGGTGATTTCAACTCAGAAGGCAGAAACAAGAGACAGTGAAATTGTGTGGGTGAAGCCCAGGGCACACTTGATGCAAGTGAATGGAGATAAAAATCCCGATTCCTTAGAGGTGAATAGGGTTCAAGTAAAAAGGGATTTTACTAGGCTGAGCAGAGGATTCCTAAAAAGGAAATTATTTTCCTCCTTTTCATCAACAAAAAGACTGTTCCAGTGACAGAGTTACCATGGAAACCAATTTTGAGAATAACAAGCAAGCATTTATGGTACAGAGCTTATTTTAAAGGATGGTGAACCAGCAGCATCCCATTCCCCTAACTGGAGTGATAACCTGATCAGATGGCCCAAAGAACTAAAATAACATGTTTTATAGTGTGGACCATCAATGCTAAATGGAGCTGTCACAGCTTCATATTGCTGTGCCTTTATGACCTTCAAAAGTGCAGACGAGGGACTCCGAAGGAAGCTTCTCCCAGGACACGGTTTTAGCCAGGCTGACTGGCACCACATCTCTCAGCAAGCAAAAGCCAGAGACTGGAGAGCACCTCTCCCCGAGTTAATTCAATTAGCCTGCCCTTTTGTGTCACGATGCTGACCGCAGCTCTTGGTGGCAAATATTTCCTTCACTAGCTGTGGGGAAGCTGCTGAAAAAAGCGACTAATGTTGCCTGTAAAATCCAGCATGCGTTGAAAGAAGCACATAGACCCAAACTGCCCATTGGATTTACTCCAGCTGCAGCAGAAACAGGTCACACCTTTACATTAGACATGGAGGGGTTCTCCCATTATCCCAGCCCTTTGAACTCAAAAAGCCAGGAAGAGCTGCAAGCTTTCAGAAGGGCCCATCACCTCCTGAATCTGCTCCTTGCAATGAAAGGGTTAATTTCTGCCAGGGTAGCTCAAGTGCTAAGGAAGGAGGAGGAGGAGGAGGAGGAGGAGGAGGAGGAGATACTACCTTGCACAGCGGGGAGGGAGGGTATTCTCAATAAGAAAGCATCACTCTGCAGCAGGGAATAAAGAGCCACTACAATAATGGTTATTGTGGGCTGGAAGTCACTGTCACCTGAAATTTTCATTCCTGTTAAATGGAAATGCAAGCAAATAAAAGCTACTTACATATATTGTCCCAAGGTTTCCCATCTTGGGAGTAGCCATGTGAGGCTGCAGGTGATAATACTCACCCTCTGTGAAGAAAAAAAGTCTGGTCTACATTGATCTGGGATTCAAGCATGAGGTGGAGATAAGAAAAGGCATTTGCAGGGTCTCTCTGGACACATAAGGTTCTTCAGAGTGGAAGTCACAAAGTTTTTTTTCTTCCCCTCATCTTCAGTTTTTGCTCTGGTTTACTTTCTATCTTTATTGCTTCTCCTAGACCTTCAAAGGCTGAGGGATAGAAGGCTGGACACGCGCGTTATCATTATTTCAGACTTCAAACAGAAAGAACACATGGACATGAGCTCTAAAATAAAGGAAAAGAATCTTCTACTAGCACTGCCACAATATTTTTTTCATGGAATAGGCTATCAAGAGCTTTTCAGCTTTCCAGACAGATATGAGGCTGTTCTCTGCACACAAGTAAGAGAGGAGCAGTATCTCACAGCCACCCACATCGCTGGAAGGAGAACCTTGCAGCCAAGAGCCCTGAGATCAGCCTCTAACAGCTAAAACTCAAGACAGTTGACACCCGTCAGCTGAAGCAAAGATGAGAGGCAAACCCTGGGCTTTTGCAGGATGTGAGTAGATAAATTAACTTAATCAGATCTGGATGCTTTTTAGAGTGCTTAGGAAACAAGCAAGCTGTAGAAATGTTTCTTTTTCAAGAAGACTGATTCCACTCCCTACCAAAAGCTGGAGGATTCAGCTTGGGGGTTGGTATAGGAAATACTTTCATAGCAAGTAAGAAATCGGTGCTTCTCATTTATTTTCTAATTTGGGAAGTTGGTACAAAACAGAGGTCAGACAACGCCCACTCCATTGGATCAAGAATGACAAGGTGAAAACCTAAAAGGAACCAAAAATTTGAAACTGAATTTCCCTTTTTCATTTTCCAAGTTGCAGTCAAGCTAACAGCCAACTTTGCATATCAGTAAAGGGTAGTAGACACAAAATTCCATTTCCATAACTAGCAGAAGCATTGAAGAAAGAATAAGAATGAAAATATGCAACCCCAAAATGTAGATTTTTGTATCATGTCTACAGTGAAGACATATGTCCTACTCAGACATGCGTGGTTTTCCTAGGTTTAAACAATCTTCTGACAATTTAGACAGGTAATGATAAGGAAAGGGCTACTACATTTTTTGTTGGTTTTTTTTTTAAAGAAAACGACAGCTTCAAAGATGTGATAACCAATTTTGAACAAAACATTTTAAATTGAAGTTTTGATTTTGAATTATTTCAATTTTTTTTTTCATTTTTACCACCTCCCATCTAAGGACAAAAGAGTAGACCAGTACTTCTAGAGCGCCTTTACTGGAAAGGACCAGAAAAAGTTGAGGGACTCCAAAGATGGATTTGAAGCTGGTTTGTTTAAAATACCTGTTCAAAATAAACTTACTTGCTGAACCTTTGACAAGTTACTCCAAAACCAGAACATATTATCCAGGGGTTTTTTGGGTTTGTTTTTTGTTTTTCCTCCCCAATAGCTGAGGATGCTAATTATAAACACCTAATTGAAATCAGCGCATAGTGGAAAAGAGCAAATAAACCTTCTTTCCTTTCACCAGATGATACTGAGCTTGTGCTTTGGAGCTCTTGGTCTAACTCTCTTTGGTGTTATTTCTTACATATCCTTCTCAAACAGATACAATATTAATGACCACAGAATAACAAATGGGTTTGCTACAGAGCCTTGACTTTTGTTTTTTTAATCACTGAGCTCAGGAATTGACAGGCTTTTAAAAATATAGTGAAAAACATATTCCCTAGAATATATTTCAGTAGGAAATCAAGCCCACAGAGGAATATAGTTTATTATGATGATTAATTGATGTCTGTGAAGAAAAAATAAAATCAAAAAGCATTTCTGCCACTGGCAGTATGCCTTTGACCAAGTACAGCATAACGGCAGGGGGGGGGGAATAATCTGACTCAATAGCCAATTAATTTTTCTGAGAAACTGAAAACAAGATATGAAAATCTTTTATCTCCCTTCAAAAATCCTCCATAATGCTAGGATCAGCCAAAGGCATTACATTGCACGGCTAATAATGGTAATGCAAGAAAACATGATTGACTTTTTCCCTCTTCTCTTTTTTTTTTTTTTTAACATAGAGGGAAAAAATAATATTTTTTCACACTTGTAGACTGCAGAAACAAGCAAAAAAAGTGTTTGCACTTTAACATAAAAATCTGATCTCCGGAATGCCAGCACAGTCTGAAGGCAAGTGACTCAAAGGTGGGCAGGGAAAGAGGTGGGTCTGTGTAAGACATGGCCTTGGTACACAGCTGGTAGCTCGGGCCCTTTTCACTTCAAATACAACTTTGTCCTCCACTGTCTTTCTCTAGCAGCCATAGTTTTTAAGAGCTTTTCCCTTTGAGCTTCAGCAGCAGCACAGTTCAAGTTCATCACCTCACCCGAGAAAAAGGTGCCCCTTAGACTAGTTCTATGATTTACTTTTGAGCTGGTTGTCAATAGACCAGTGAGGTTTTCTGAAACAAAAGGATGGCCTACTTTTTACATTGAAGTCTTTCATGTGGAAAGGCTCTTCATTTCTCAGAACTTGAGTTTTCATCAAACAGCTGGAAACAGAAAATTGCCCAGCAGGTTTTGCTTGAAAGCTGTTCTTTATAAATACTTAACCAGGATTATTCTTTTTTTTTCCCAAAGTGAAAATTTTTCCAACAAGGTTAGATGCAATAATGACCAGATGACCAAATTATCTATGGTATAAAAACTGTTCATTCACTTCTGGGGCATTATAAAGCTTCTTAAGTGACCCTGAAAAGTCCAGTGGTGCTTGTGGTGGCGTTCACAGCCATTTCTGCCGTCTTAACCTGCACATACAGTTTAAAGAGGCACGTCTAATGTATAGATGCTTGCCTCCCTGTATGCCTGTTCACTGGAAGGTGTGTGTGCTGACAGGCCTGTCAGCAAGAGGAGGAGTAAGAGAGATGACCATCTGTACAGACTGCAGTATGTTGCTTGTTCAGTCTATGTACTTTCTGTAAGCAGATCTGAAAGGAAAATGACTGTGAAGGAAGAGAAATAGCAGAAGTGACAAGGAGAAAAGAAAGCTGATGAAAAGGCTATCACTGCTGTGAAGGCAGACCCCTTAAGCACAGGAATATTTACATGAGCATTTTATCTCAATGACAGCCAACTGAAAAGGGAAGACTCCAGTCACCTGTGTGACACCAAAGACTTCAGCTGTTGAAGCCACCAGGCAGGTGCACTTCTGGGATGTGCTGGTTGTCTAGAGCAGGCAAGACATCTAATTCCTGGCTCAGCAACTCATTGTGTAAATTTACAGTGCCACAAACCCCCAGACTAATAATAATCATAGCTCCATGAGCAGCAGAAGTAATGAAGTCAGGCTGCCAAGAGACCATTTTCCTAGATCCCTGTTCCTTCCAACTGCAATGGTCCCATCTCAGCCCCAGCAATGCTGCCAGACCCCCACCCAAACTCCACCACCAACAGGCACCAAATAATTCCAGGTCTTTTCCATCGACATTTTTCCTTCATCCTCCCACCACCAGCATACTCTACCTTTTCTCAGGTCCCTGAACTGGAGGAAGGAAAGGGAAAGCCTGCGTTCATGAGGCAGGCCGGCAAGCAGAACAGATAAATCACAAATTTGCACCACAGTCCTTCAGACTAAATTTGTCTGAAATTCACTGTGAAATTTAAGAACACCAGGAGGGAAAAGGAGAGTGAAATGACATAAAACATAATCATACAAACCTCAACACTACAAGGAGCAAGGTGAAGATAAGCACCATATCATCTGACTAGTGGAAATATGTCTGGGTGACAGAACTCTTGGCCAGAACAAGGAGCTCTTGCATCAAAATTCTTAGTCACCTTCACAGGTTGGGTTTCTTTTCCCATCATTTTCTCACTAAGTTTCAGTTCCAGATTTGCCACTCAGTCCCAGCATCACAGTGCTGTCTGCTTGAGCCTTGATTTTCCCTTTTAAAACACATAAGTTACTACACCCCCAAAAGTAGCATTTCAGAGGATGCATTAATGAAGGTTTAGCAGCTGAATTATGCCAAAACCTAAACGCTTGTGACTGTTAACATTTTAATGCTCTGGGTGTACAACAAAAGGAGCACAAGAGTCTATTCTTGGCTAGTTAAAAGCTGAGGAAGAACAGGTTATTTCAGGGCAGATACAGTCAGCAAACTTTCTTTAAACTGGTAAAGTTTTTAAGTAGATCAAGTACAAATATTTTCTCCTGTGTCTAGGTTTGCCTCACAGTGGCTAATCAACTCAAAGAGTAGATTTACTCAACACCTCAGCCTGGTACTGTGGTGATTAACTTCTCATGAGATTATTTGGAAAAGCTGAACCTGATACTGCTCCTGTCGAAGCTGCAGACTCTGCTAAAAACAATTACCTTTGATTTTCACACTTTGTACTAGTAGCTGCTTTAAATATAAACCTCAATTGTAATAAGGGCCTGACCTCCTGTCTTAGCTGTAACAGTTGAAAATATTTGCCTTACATGGGCAAAAAAACCTACAAGGCAGAAGAAAGAGAAAAAAAAAAAAAAAGAGGAAGACATATACATAATATAGCTGTGACATAACCACAAGAGTGACAGCAGAAGTGAGCCTTTAAACCCCACCATTTTCGTGTTAGATTCTTTAGAAATATCCCAGATTCTATCTCAGGAAAGCTCTGAAGAAACCACCTTGGACACAAAATTAGATTGACTGTTTTCACGTTTGTCCAATAGCCAAAAACACTCCAGAAGGAAGATCATTTTAGCTGATGGCAACTTTTAACTCAGCAGAAAACAAAATTCTCAGCTTCTCTTAAAAATTAAACAGTACACATATCTCAAACCACATAATCATACATGGTTTTCTACCTCTTTAAAAAGAAAAGCTTCCAAAAACGAATAGATGAAGCAGTCTGAAAGTGTCTTGGAATATTCAAGACAAACAAATTGTCTCCTCTTGTTTCAGAAAGCATCTGGGATTTGTGTTTCCTGTTGAAACTCATCTACACTAAACATGCAGAATCATGAGAAAGGTAGCAAAAAATAAATCAATTCCACTAGAGAAATAAGCATTAGTTTCTGATAATGTGCTGCTTCTTCCCGGCCTCCTTTCAGCTGAAATTCCTGTTCTGGCTGTTCCAAAACTGTTGTCCTTACACGAGGAGATGCATTCTCCCACCAGGACTGCTAACTAACGCCAGAAGTAGAAGGCAGAAGCAGAACTGCATGTCTGTGTCCTATCCTGTACCTGTAAAATAAAAGCAAGACTACAGAAAATTATATTGCTAGAATTTCCTTGTGTTTGAACTAAGTTCTTTGTCCAAAGCATGAGGGCTGTATTTGGCATGTTAACAGTATCTCTCATGCTGGCTGACTGTAGCATCTCTAAGCAAGTCCACCTCAGGTACAGTTATTTAGCTGCTATTTATGTAATGGTTTTACTACAGTCCACAGCGTTTTCACCCTACAGACAGGAAGCTATAATATTGCAGCTTAACTCACATAGCTAGTCATCTTCATTTCCTTCTTGAATTTGGAAAGGAGCCAAAGCAGTAGAAATAAGTAAGAAACCCTTATCCCCACAAGTATCAGAAGTCTTGTTAGTAGTAGAAGTGCACCAACTGCTACAGGCCATAAAATTACCCGACTCCTTGACAAGTAGAAGTTCAGCCATGTGAAAGTGTAGAAACTGTCAAGAAATTCACATGTTCAACATTCCTTCATATGAATAAGTTTTTTGAGTTGTCATCCTCATCTTACTCATCATCATCATCCTCATCATCATCTCGCATGTGTGGCAGATACATACTCTGAAATGTACATGTGCCAAGGAGCTTCTGATGCCTGTCAGGTGGTACAAAATAGATCCATGAAAAATCAAACATTTAGCAAATAAAACCATCAAGCATCACTTAAGAGAGATATTCCTCAAACAACAGAAAAAGCTCTTTCTTTAGTGTTTTGCAGCACAAAATCCTGGAGTAAGACCAACCACCCAAGCTACATGCGCACCAGTACTTAGGTTTGGCACCACCACTTAGCTTTGGTGCAAGGCACTGCACCCACAGGGCAAAAGCCAGGATTCCTGGGAAGAAACACTGCATTCAGCTCAATACCACCTGCTGGCATTATGCTTTTACCAGCCGGTAGCTGGTAAGCTGTTACTCAATTCATAACACATTATATGTTGAACATTAGACATCTTAGGAAGAAAAGCTTTCCCAACACACAAGGGAAATGTCCATGCTGCAACTGTAAGCACAGTGACATTTTACTATGAGCCTGTCATCACATACATTTTCCTTAGGCAACAGATAGTTTGGTAGGCTGCCTCTGTGTGAGGAAAGTCTACTCGGTATCTCCCCAATAACTTCGTTGTCTTCATAGGCATGAGGTGACAATAGAGATAGGATGACATTAGCCAGGGGCACACCTTAAATACCTGGATTTTAGCACTCACTGAACTGCTAGGAAACTGTCATTGGAAAGGTCACAGGAGACAGTCTTCTGAGCCTATCTCCAGCTAAATGTCATCTTTTCAGTGCTTCTCTCATCAGAGGCTACATAAAAGGCAGGCTGGCACTTTCAAGTGATACACGTATCTACCTTGCAGCAGGGCTGCCTGCCTCCTAAAGGTAAAGCTTATCTCCTCCGGAGCTGTAGAGCAGAAATGCTGCCTTGCAATCCATAGCTGTGGGAGGCAGGAGACCAGTCTCCACCTCTCTGTAGCCACGCGCTGATAAGAGCTAGAAACCAGAAGCTGATAGAAAGCAAGGTGCTTGGGAAATTTCACCAAACCAAAATGAGGCATTCTGAAATTTGTTATTATTTCAGTTGGCTGCTTTTTTAGCCTGAAATTGAAAATGAGCATGAACCCAAAGGCGCTTGATTTTGAACAGCAAGCTGAATTCAGACTCTCATCCTAGATGAGCATCCTAGATCTTGGTGCACTGTGGTGCAAATGGATGGATGGGTGCTCTTTGTTCCGTCTCCCACGCAGTGACAATCTTGACCTGAGAAGCTTTCCTGATCACCGTCAAATCCAGAACATTCGCTGGAACAGGTACTGATGAACTCATATTTTCCAACAACAAACAAAATTTTGTCACTAAATTTACAAGCAGTTCTATCAACACAATAAAGAACAACTTGAAATCAGACCTCAGCCTTTCTGCTCATAACCTTATCGTCTCACTGTCCTCCATTAATGGATCATGCCCCTTTTCTATTTCATTGGTAAGATGCCAGAAAAATTAATTCTATCCCATATTGTCCTTTGTTATTTCCACTCCATAGCCTTCAACATAAATCCCTGGAGCTTTTAGTGCTCCTTCTAGTTAAGCAAAAGAAGAGTGAAAACCAGTCTCAGGACTTTGTGATAATTATTCCCTACTACACCTGTACATTCTTAGTCTGTCTCACAGAGTAACCAGGAGATTTACTGTCCAGAGAGTACAAGGGAAAAAAGGAAATGCATCAAATATTCTTAGAATTTTATTAGCTTTAACGAAACCTGCAAATTAAAGGGTGGTCAGCTGTCTAGGGAGGATTCAGATACACATTTAAATGTCAACTGAGAATATTTAACAAACTATGTACAACTGTGTCAGCCATCAACTGCTGAATGCTAATCAATGTAATCCAAATCTTCTGGGATTCCAAAACTTTTGTCAATTCTGCTTTCTTCAAATCCAAATTTACGTTTGGCCCAGGACTTTATTGAAAAGATGTTATCTGTAAACAAAATTAAAAATACTTCATTTTAAATATTTAGTAAAGCAGGAATCACAGTCTTGGCTGTAACAAGATCGTTCCATTTGCATTATCTACATGTATATGAAAAAGGTACATAGTAAGGAACCCCATTAAGTAGATTTAGAACAGAAAATAGGAGGCTTTAGTTAATAACGTACTTTTGCTCAGTAGTGAGTAAAATATGTCTTCCTTTTTGGAGGTTACCTTTATCTTTCCTTGCTCCTCTTCTATCAGAGGATTGAAAGCTACAATTACATTGTAAGCCTGCTATAAAGTGACGTTGCAAGTGTGAATATGCATAATAAATATTTTATAGGTCCTTTTTCAACTAGATACCTACTGTATGACTGTCTACAACTGCCAATATCAGTTAACTAAAAGGTCCTTTCTAGTCCTGCCTGTATTTGTTCACATAATGCACCTTTTGTTTGAAAGTTAAAAAAAAAAGACATTCAAGTAGCTTTAAGTCATCTCTTTTAGCATCACATTCCTACTACTGTAGCATGTACATTCTCTTTAATTTAACATCATTTTTCATTGCAGTATTAATTGAAACTCACTACATCATTCCTGACACCCAAAAACTGTGGCATTCCTTAAGACAGGAAGTGTTCTCTGTGTCTGCACACCTTAGAAATATTTACTTTCCTTTAACTGCCAGACATTTGTTTTTAAAACTATCTCTTCAAAAGAAATATGCTACAGCATATAACATAATTGTCTCAGTAGCGAAGTACTTTCTACAGGTTGCAGCACAGTTCCTCTGCCTCTCTCAGGACCCTGAGAGCAACAGACTTGTCATCAACAGTAGAAAGCCCTGACAACAGTATTCCCAGAAGTTATTTTTAAATACATAACTTTATTTCCCCATATGAACAACCCAGTGCAAATGAAGATACAAAATAATAATAATTAAAAGACTATGACATATCCAATGACAGCGTGCAGTCCATCAGGAGTAGCTGAATTCTAAACAAAATAAAGTCACAAACAATATTCTAAATAATTTAAAAAGGACATACACGTTACTTGCGCTACAAAATGGAAATATATAGAAATACAGCAAAGCTAAGCAACAACAGAAAATTGAGTTAAACTTCCATACAAGTGTTATCACAGCAACGTTCCTCAAAGTTGGTGCAGCATTCTTCCTGCATCTCAAAGCTTATGAATCAGTTTTGCAAATGCTTACTTTATATTAGCATCCGCATATGGCAGCAGCAATAAGGATCCACAAAGCATTCCACTCTTCAGAAACTGTGGATGCTGAAAAGCTGCTAGCAGAGGGATTTTCTCAGGGTCTCACAATATTTGGTGAGAGTCCTGCCTTTCTCACCAGTGTTATGAGAAACAGCAGGATGGTTTTTGTAAGCTGGACCAACACCTGGTGTTTTGCTAAGTTCTGTTTATGGCACATTGGAAAAATATTTTGCAATGGGTGCTGTAGGACTTTAGCCAATCACCCTAGGAGATGGGTGATCACTGACCAGTCACCCCATGGGGCTAGGGGATATAAAAAGGGGTTAGAAATTAATAAAGGGTTGTATTCTTCCTCTCCTGGCTCTCTCTTTACTGATTTTGTGTTGCTGCATCTCTTCGCTCCCAGTATTAACAGTGACAAGAAACAGATGAAACTTCAGAAAAGAAGAATTAAGTTTCTGACTACCTGGACACGACCATTTCCAATCTCTTTCTATTAATGTTTTCCTTATCTTAAGAGATTTTAACTTGACCAAGAAAATAAGCTGCAAGTTTTCATATGGTGCACAAGACAGGACCAAAAGAGCAAATATGTGACGTGAAGTACGTTCAGTAACTAAACTGTGAAAATGTATTAATTTTTTGAATCATGGTACTTTATAAGCAAAATGTATTTCTGCATGTTTTTATAACTGAGGGCTATCCTACATTAAGTCCTAATCACATTTAAAATTCTTAACAATGCATAAGTCTTTTACTGAGATTGCTCTAGTCTGAAGCTATGCTAAGCAATGTAAATGCATACACACCAGTCCATCTATTGGCTGCCTCCTTGGCTATTTTGTTTGTTTGGCCTGAGAGGGAAACAAAACAAAACAAAAAAGCACACATCAGAGTAAAATCATACAATAGTTTCGAGGCACAGTGATTAAATTTTGATTCATGTCAGTTTTAGAGAACCACACAATGTAAGGAAGTCACTCTACTGCTTTCATACCCTTCTTCTGTTTTACACTTTTAAGATTCCAGCAAGCACAAGGCTACGTTAAAGAAAAACAGGAGCAAAGAAACATAAAAGATACCATATGTACAACTGTGAGTGGATTTAAAAAAAACCCTTAAAATAAATCCTAATTTGGTTTGCCTGGGGGCTTAATTATCTTCACCAAGGTTGAAACTAGATACATGGCCTGAAGATACTAGAGGCAACTGAGATGGAAAATATTTTATAATCCTCTGTATACATAAGTAATCCATCACATAGGTGTCCATGACCCTATATAGACAAGAAAAATGACAAATGTAGCAGTCTATAAGATTAATCCAAAAGTTTATCATATACCTCTGGAAGGTCTCCCAGGCTTTGAAAACCCCTTCAATGAAATGAAGACAAAATAATGCTCCCGGTTATTAAACTTGGCTTCCCTCTCTTACCTCTACTCCAGATCTAAATATGTTATAGTAAATTACCATTATTACAAATAGCTTTTATATAGTTTCCATGAGGCAAAACAGTATCAAGAAAAAAAATCCTCTTAAATCACCTTGCTCCCATTAAAGTAAGTACTGAATCAAATCAAGCAGGTTGGTTTGTAACGTGGGAATTTATCAGAATCATTATGGTTCTCACACCTACACATAACTTAGTTATTCCTAGTCAGTCTTGTTAGTACTTGCATGATAATACTAATTTGAATGGTCAGCATGAAATCTGTCTCCAGGGGTATTGAGAAGTGAATGCATGATCAGGTATCTATCGTTACAAAAATTATACTTCAGGCAAAATTAAATTATGTTGAAAAATCATCTGCTAGTACAAAGGAAGCTAAGCACTCATTATGCTATACTTAATACTTCAGTAAGCGATCTGAAAAATGGTTTAATCAGAGTAAAAAGTATGTTTCAAAACCAGTGCAGTTTCCAGAACTGGCCTACAATTAGAAAGTTTGGGCATAGCATGAAGAAAAGCCAAAAAGATGGGGGAAAAAAAGGGAGTGGATGAGAAAATGGCATTTTTGCTTGTTTGCATGTACCAGAAATTCAGGTTATTCCTAGCTTAAGAGAGAGATTCATTATTTCCTTTGCTGACTGTTGCCACCCTGACTTGTTCAGTTCCATGACTGGCAGCACTGACAACATACTGACAGCCAATAGCATTTTGAATAGCACTTTTCCTAATGGTACATACAGCAAGTCTGCAGAGTAAGGGCTTTCCCTGGTAAAGATTTTAAAGGTGTTAGCTATCACACTTCCCTCAGCATTTTTCTGAAACTCTGGAGTAAAACCAGAAAGCTTCCACGTAATGAAGTCTGAAATGAAGCAGGCAAAGTAGGATACTGTTAAACTCCGTGGATCCAGAGCTGCAAGGTGACAGCATCCTGCTGGCACCTGCTTGGTCGCAGCAGAAGGCTCTGCTTTGCTAGAAGCAGTCAACCAGCTGAGCACTGCACTTCTGCATCACAGCAGCTCTAAGTTCCTGCAGCTTTCAGAGCATAGCCCTGTATTTAAAGCCCAGTGATCACCACATGGTACAGTCCATGAAGAAAAAAACAACCAACAAATAGTGGCAGCTTGGTGCACTGCCACCCTTCAAACCTTGCTCATGCATGTTAAAATATGTATGTGATCATGTGTTTTTAAATATGACTTCTTACATCTGCCAAAGAAAAGGCTGGTGTGACCAACAGATACAGACTGAGCAAGAAGAGTGGTTAGAATGACAGTGGCTGCCTCTAACTGAGCTGTGGCTAGAAATGAAATCATGGTAACAAGAGCAGGAAGCTGTAACGGGGAAATCCCACAGTGGGCAGCACGTTCAATGA
>JANVCC010000076.1:11823764-11889614 GCA_025345505.1 Todiramphus chloris collaris | reverse complement strand
GGAGGCAGAACTTCAGGATGGGCAAGGTGGCATTCAAACAATCTGGCTGAATATCAAAGAAGAGGCCTCCAGAGGCTGGGAACACATATTCCTCACATTACTCTGCTGCCAGAGGGCTCAGAGTTGGGGAAAACAAGCCACTTGTAAAGCCTCAGGCACATGGCATCTCCAGGAAACACATGTCTAAGAGGCTGCTTGCGATTTCCCCACTTACACTAGGTGGCCTACACTTCCATGTAGATGACAGCACCATAGGGATGGAGGTACAGATACACTCTGCCACGTTGAAAGCTGCTTTAGACCATCAGACACATTGTACCCAGAGCAATGCCAGCTAGCTTGGCAAGCTGCAGGACACCCGCCTGTTCCTCGTGCCCAGCCTGAGCACGCTCATGCAAACAAGACAGCTTGCACTGTCTCTTGTCATCCATCAAGTCAGACTGTCACTGCCACTGCTGCAGGATGGCATGCAATCTGCTTAACCACTAATTCCTTCACTTAAATTTCCCCCTAAGATTTATCTTTTTGTTTTTTTAATTTTGGGTGGCAGGGGGAGGGGTGTGGGGAACACACCTCATCCATCTCCAGAAACTACTGTCTCATCACCTCAGCTGTTGCCTTGTTGCCTCATGCCTATGGGCTAAGCAGTTAGCTATCTGAAGGCAAGATTTAAGTCTCTTGGCATCAGATTTGACTCGTGCCTATGATTCCATTGCAGGATGCTGTCTGCCTGCTGTATCAACACCATGCCTGGAAGAGGAAGCAGAGACAGGTATTGGTAGTTTTGGAGCACAGCACAGCACCTGAAGACATCAGGTGCATCTGCATCATCACCAGAATCTTCCAGAAGCCCCTAAGCCCATCAGAAGTACCAACAGAAATGAAGGAATCTGCACCTTGTCTAATTTCTAGAAACCTTTTACAGTTGCTTGTTGGGACTTCATTGTTTGCATCATCTGTACGTGTATGCCCATGGAGAGTGAAGGAAAGGAGTAGAAAAACAGACATCCCCCAGACACACCCATGTGATGTACTCATGTAATTCCAAGTCATGCTGCTTCTGATTGCCTAATCTCTAACTCCACAGGATCACACAGCCATTGGCCTCCCGGATTTTAGACTGTTCTGAAAAAGAAAATTTAAACTCTAATGAAGACAATAGCACGGGAGCTTAAAAATCCATACACCAAAGAAGAATGAGGATACAAACAGTGTGAACTGTAAAAAGGAGAAACTCAGCACAGAGAGCAACTGGGTAATTGCCAAAACCACCACAACCATTGGGTACCAAGCTTGGTTGGAGTCCTGTTGATCCTCCTGCTCAATCAGAACTTGATTTTTGGCAGCTACTACAGAGTGCTCCAGTATACAAGCTGTGCAAAGATTACAGAAACGCCAAACGTGCAGAAGAGATGAGCAATACAGGAGGCAACATACATTCCAGGTACTCCTAGATGTTCTTATTAGCCCTATTAGGCCCTCTACTATAAATTAGAGTACTTTATATCTATACACACGCACAGAGGCTGACAATATATACAACTGGTGTGTGGAAGCAACAGAGCAATCCATTGGTTCTGGACATTACATGTTTATTTTAGCCATTTGTGTGACACTGCATCAATAGACATTGCTGCTCCCATGCCTGCAGGATAGCAGTCATTCCCTTGGCTGAGGCACACCAATCCTCATGGAAGTCCTGTCTTACCAGGTAACTCTAGAGAACTGCAGGGAACTCAAAATGCCCAGATTCTGGGAACTGAACCATTGTTCCTAGGCATCTACGATTGTCCTTTTCACAGGGACAATCACCTGTATACCCTTAGAGGAAAGCAATGGTAGGGAAGGGAAGGTCCAGCAGCAGTGACTGCTTAACAGAAAGGGAGGGAGGAAGGGTTGAAAACATGCTTTTTAATGCACCATACCAGCAATCCATAGAGATTCAGGAGACAGAGCTGATGAAAGGGCATGCTGACAGCTGAAGGAGGTGCAGTAAGAAGCCTTCTAAAGCAAATGGACAGCACCTGGTCAGGAGTGAAGGACAGCAGCACAAAACCTTAACATAGCTATATCACTGAACAAATCTGGCAAATATTGGCTCAAATCTTAGCACAGTAAGGCCACATTGTTTCTGATGTGACTCAGGGAGCCCTACAGTCATTCTTGGCATACTGCAGAACTACTGCCTCCTCTTTCTTCTCTCCCTCCTTCCTCCAGATCTCCTCACTTTTTTCTTGGAAGGGCTTGGGGGGAATGGTGGGAATTACAGGTCCTGTTTGTAAAACCTTTTGAATCCTTGAATATTTCCACATGAGAGGAAGATGACTACTACATGCCTCATCAACACAGTATATGTACTCCAGGATACTGTTAGTCTTTCTATCAGACTTCAGACGCTTCCATGAGTGAAAAACAATTGGGATAGCAACACCACCATCTCCTCACAAATATTTTCCAAACCTACTTCCAGGTTCTTTCTAAAAGCTTTAAGTCCTGCACATGTTACTAAAGGAATACTAAGGAAGCAATCACTAAACAGTGTTCAAAAATCAGACTGTAAAGGTAACATATTTTAGCTTCAATATCTGTACTGAAAAAGTCTCAGCAGCTAGAACCAGCTCATAACCACCTACAGACTTGGAAACAAAGAAAGAGCTGTAGCTTTCTTTACTATCTAGATTCTACTCTGGCATTTTCAGGACTACTTTGATTATTTTAAAGCGATGTTTACATGTTTAAACAAAATTTTCAGGTCCGGGAACAGAGTAACAAAAGCTAGTCATATTTATAAACTAGTGCAATTTGCTGCTGGTTTTGACCTCCCACAAAACTAATGCCACAAGAAAATTGTCTGGATTTCCTCACTTAAAAGGTGTATGACCACAGAGGGAACTAGCACCTTTTCAAGGAGACAGTCACCCATCAACCTGTGTGACTGTTAGCAGATACATGCAAAATACAACTGCAGTCTTCAGCATTTGGGTGAGGGAGTAGTTTTACAGTGGGAATCATGGTTTTTCTTCATGAAATGAAGAGAACGGCTGCAACTGTTCTCAGGGGCCAGTGAGGATTATTTAGACCACAGATTCCCAATCTGTCTCATGAAACTGGTCAGGGTTTTGCATTAGGTGGATTTAAATTCCAGTAATAATTCTGCAGCCACTTAGGCTGAATTTAAATATGAAAGACGGCAACTACTGTAAGAACAGTATGTGAACTTGAATCTCCAATGACTCAGATTATCCATCGCCTCCTGCAGAGTCATCCATTCTCCTGCTCACAGGTTGCCCTTACTTTTCAGAAACATTATTTACCTTGCTATCATCACACTGTAACAGATCTGTGTTTCCCTGCCTCTTGTGGAGAAGCATCATTCTAACACCTTGTGATGCACAGTTTCCAAAACCTTTCCCAGTAGTGAAAACATCTCATGAAAACAAAGAGCCTGTCTCTAAGGGCCAGGGTAGAAGGTGAACATAGAAGCTACACACTTGTCTTCCACAGACAGTACAGAAGGCAATTGCCTAGTTAACTTCTACGGACGTGTCCATCCACAAACTGATACCAGAGACCCCAAGCAAGAGACAGTAGAGACTTCAAGGCAATGATGTCATCAAGGGGCTTCTTTCAAGTCCATATTTGAGTATTCTTGAGACTATGTAGTCTATAACATTGTCAGTAGGGTAACTTACAATGATGCAAGATATCTATCTACCTATCTGTTTTTGTTTGTTTCACCACACTATATTTTATTTTTTCTTTACCTCCCCCCATTTCCTCTTACAAGCAGAATAAAGAGCTCTTGTATGGAAGAGTGACAGCACATCAGAATTCTGTCAACTCCTTTGAATCCAAAATAACACATCATTCTTCCCCCATACTCCAGTATCCCATTTAACATCCCTACAATATTAATCAACAGGTCGCAATGCTTCAGAATTCATTAATAAATTCAAGTCAATGCATAAATATGATTTGTCATTTAAATGACATCACAAATTCAGTAGAACTATGTATACTGATGTCTTACTAAATAATAAAAATTAGTATCTCTTTTTACATTTAGTCTCTGAATTAAGTTTCAGAACTACAAGAAAAAGCATTGACAATTATGAAACCTACCTACTGATCTACAACTATTTTGAAAAAGTATAGGACGCAATATAAGCCATTTGTGATATTTCAAAAGATCTTGAGTATTTTTCTACGAATGAATTAAATTAGTATTTCTGCTGCAGCTGTGTGTACATAAATATATACGCTTGAAAATAAACCCGAACAAATACATGACAGTGTCAGCCTTGTCTACGTGCTGAGACACTGCATTGCATAGTAAAGCTACTAATAAACTGATCCACATCTCTGCGAATATGCTTTTAAAGCGTCTGGGATCTTTGCTAGTGTATTTGAAAAAAGTGTCAAGTCTCATCAGCAAAAGCTCCCTCTGTCCCATACAAAAAGGTCACACTGTCAAATTTCATCAGGATGTACACAGTGTCTCTTTGAAAAATGTCCAACAGAATTTGTCAGCACTGCTACCAAAAGATTCCTCTATGCAAAACTACACGTTCTTGCACTTAAGTTTACTAAACTCACGCATCCACAGAAAAAGACCATTTACCTCTCAAGAGCTCTACCTGAAAGTCCACGCTGAAATCTTAGTTGCGTAACTGAAATGCATCTGTTCTCATCCAAAGAAGAGAGGGACACAATGTGGTGCTTACAAAAGGGAAACAAGCATATCAGCTTTCTGATTCGGGGCTCCCTAACCACACTTTGTTTCCCTTTCAGTGGACAACTCCCCCCCTCCTCACTTCATTTACTAATGAACTCCATATACCTATAGCATAAGTAAAGGAAGTTGCAAACTCCTGTGCTGCTGAACTGCGTTTTGCAAGGAGGCCCATCCCAGAGCACTATGGTTTTTGGACCAGCTCTGGGTGTCACCCTGCTGCATGCCTCATGTCACAGGAGTTGCTGACTAGAGTCCAGAAGGCATCGCAGGAGGTGCTCTGGTCTCTGTACCCATGATTCAATGAGCAGCCAACCTTAACAACACCATTTCTGAGGTTTCTGTAGCCTGTTTTTAAGCCTTCCAGCATTGGAGTTTTTACAGCCTTCCCAGACAATCTAATTCTATTTTTGATTATTGCTACCATAAAAACAGTTTTTCATCTAATATTCCGCTCCCCCTGCAATTTAAGGCTATTACTTTTTGCCAAGTTCTCCATGAACCTGAGCAATGGGCTACTCTTCTCTTTTTTTTTGAATGAGATACAGATATGTGAAACCCACCAGGGGCAATCTTCTTTTGAGCCCTATTTTTGTAAAATTTTTTCTCTTAGAATGCAATTGCTTGATGCCTGGTCTTTTTGCTCTAGTCTGAATTCTCCCTAGTTAGTTATATACCTCTCAGACAGGATATCCAACAGTGACACAATGTTACAGCTAAACCCTCACCAATACTAGCTTGAGTAGAAAGATTATTTCATACCTCTCATTGCTGGTTATACTTCTGTTTCTGTATCCTAATATGGAGATTGTGCTTTTTAAACACAAATGTCTTATATTCCACGTGTAGACTACTATAACCACGACATCTTCTTCAAATCCTCCCCCTGCAATCAACTGCTCTGTAACACACTATCCTTTAATGCATAAACATCCTTGCACTTGCCACTGTGGAATTTTCTTAGGTGTATTTTAGACTATCTTTGCAATTTGTCACACATTTTGAAATCTCACCATGTCCTTAGACCATGCAGTCTCTCTTACTTTCATCACCTGCAAATGTAACAAAAGCATATCTTCTATTCTATTATCCAGCTCATTAATAGCAATGCTGAGCAGATGCACAGATGCAAGAGACCCTATTACAGCAAGTCATCAAGTCTACCTCCCTTTCTGATAATCACTAATGAATACACCTTGAGTATAATGACAAAGTAGTCTGAGATTCACACTACTGCAGTTTCACCAGGATTGTATTTCCCTACTTTCCTTACCACAGTATGATGCAGGACTGAGTCAAACAGCAAAGACATACTTCTCCCAATCTACAAAGGTCTCTTACAGTGGCAAAGACAAAACCTCTGTGCTCTTCTAGGTGTTTCTAAGTTGGTTCCCCATTCCAGATTTTTTTTTCTGGTCTCCTGCTCTTTTCAGTGAAACTAGCTTAGAAGATGTTAAAGTGAGGAAGGAAGAAAAAACATTGGAAATTCTCTCATACACCACCAGCAGCAAGATTAGTCTTGCACTCATACAACCTGCCCTGCAAAATGGCTGTGGTTAAATAGCAGAAAATAAAGTATCTGTATTAGGAATATACAGTGATAATACACAGTCCATACATAAACCCATAATGAAAACATAACTTACCATCCCATAATATATGTGAGATGGGCAGCTCATTTTCTTAAACAAAGCCAGGGAAGACTACACTTGACAGTACTGCAACTTAGCACAGAACACAAGGAATTAAACATCCACAATACCCTTCCAGGATTCATTTAGCATATGGAAGCCATTAAAAGATATAAACCAGTATTTAAAAAAAAAAATCCTTTGAATGTCACCATAACTTTCTCAAAACAGCCTGAGTGATTGGTATCAAAGTGGGTCCAGTACTGGGAGAGAGAAGCAAAATAATTACTCTACAAAGTCTTTTTGTTTCATATAGAAATGATCTATAGATTACTTCCAGTTGATGCTCTCTTCAAGGCTTTAAAACATGGCCAAAGGGATTGCTACCAATGAATTTCTAAATCAAAGAGTATCCTAAGTGTAGTCACAAGTAGACATTTTCTACATGACAAATTTTATCAGGCATCTACCATTCCTAAGCAGTTCCTAAGCAGTCCTACACTGAAAGCCAAACAACCCTATTGAACTTCACCTTCCCAGCCTCAGTCAAAAGCCCCACAATTCACTTCATGCTTTGTGCCATAGGAACATATAAGCAGATGCATTTTAGGTTGCATTGGCTTGCCCTGGTGGTCCTTCACTCATTATTCACAGAATCACAGGATGTTAAGGGTTGGAAGGGACCTCGAAAGATCATCTAGTCCAACCCCCCCTGCCAGAGCAGGACCACCTAGAGCAGGTCACACAGGAATGTGTCCAGGTGGGTTTTAAATGTCTCCAGAGAAGGAGACTCCACAAATCCTCTGGGCAGCCTGCTCCAGAGCTCTGTCACCCTCAAGGTGAAAAAGTTTTTCCTTATGTTTCTGCAGAACCTCTTATGCTCCAGCTTGCATATTTCTTACATTATTCTCCATGGCTGTTATATTCTCTCTTTCCAAGTGCCAGAAGCTGCTCACCCATTTACCTACCTGTGTTCCTCCCTCATTCAGTTATTTCCAAGCCATCTTCTACACAGGTCAACAAACTGTAGAGTTTAGGAAGATGTTCTTTGAAAAATCTGTCTGGTGTGCTCCTAGGACTCCCCTTTGTTCTTCAGGGCAACTACCACAAGACAGACAATTCTGGGAGATGCGTGACTGAGTAACACACGTATGAAAGCCTTCTGAAGTAGGTAGTGAGACTTCATCAGACAGGCTGTTTGGTGGAGAGATTTCAAAGACCTCAGGAGAGTCCACCACAAGACAAGGATACATAAACCATCAGCTCCTAACTCGAGTTGACAACTTGCTGTTAACACTGGTGAACTGCAGCACAGAAATTAAGGGCCAAGGTGAAAATTCTTTAACCTACTTTTGTCAGGGAATGCCCTTAAACTACCACATTGTGGCCTCTGGTAATCACAGTCAGATTCTGCTCTGCAAGTATTTCCTCCATTAAAGGACCAGTGTTTTCAATAACTGAACCACAAACAAGCTTTCTGCAATTTTCCAGATAAAAGAAAACTGGAAGGGATGAAGATAAAGGAGCAGAAATACTACTTAAACTTGCATTCCTTCTCACTTGCTGTGATTACTGAAGGAGCTTGGAGCATTAGTGATCAAGTATACATTTGTAATTCCACTCACTAGTATGCCCTGTTCCTTTTTTAATTTCACTTAACAGTTAAAATTTGTTTACTGTTGCTATGTGTAACTATGATTGCATAAAAGTACATTTATAATTTTTAAGAAAGAATTAGGAATAAAGTTATGCTTAGTTTTGGTAAAGCATTTTGCTTTGTCTCTTAGTGTAGCTCTCGAACAGGTAATTTTATTTGCCAATCTTCCAACTGAGTGACAAGCTATTTGAAGAACAGCATATACAGGAGGCAAAGCACAAGAAAAATAACTTAGCTTGATGCAATTACTCGAATAAATGCGTTTCATTACAGATGCACATCTATATACGTTATGGTACTCTCTGATGGAGGAGGAAGAGGGAGAAATTAGAAATAAAAAAAAAAGTTGGTTTGTGGTTATACCTTTATTAGTAGCAGACCACAAATTATGAACATGAACATCCATTGTCTGTTTCCTGTCATATTTCTTGAAAATACTGGCCCAAGTAAGAAAAGGAGTGCTTACTTTTAAATCTTATTATTTTTTCTATGTACTTTGAAGCAAGTGCCTGGTTCACTCCGAAGAAAGCTTAGTTTAACCCCCTAGGGCTAACATAAGTGTGGGCGGAGACACTAGTCCAACTTCAACAGAATGACTTCTTTCTAATTGCAGATCTTTGTTAATGGTATTGATGCATAAACCATAAAAAGCACAGCTTGTCCTTCTGATGCCAGGTGCATATTTCACGGTCAGTAGCTAGAAAACATCCTCTTAATTGCAAACTGAACATATTGGATCTAGAAGTGATTAAAAACCTACTCTCTCTATAGGCTTGACCTGTACCCTATTGATTTTGGTGGCACCTAGACCAGGCTTAGAATTATTTGTAGACATACACTTTTCCAAGTGAATCATTACATTTATAAAAATAGCTACTCAATAGTTCACTGACAAGGCTCTTTAGTTTAAATAACCTTTCTGATGTTTTCTGAACAATAGTCTTCGCCATGAAACACAAAAGAAAACCCATTAAACCATTTTGTAAATTATCACTGTTTTGATGAATTTTGTGTAAAACTGATGCAACTCATTTTAGACCCTCTCCATTAGCCAGGATAGTCTAATCTTTATTTCACTTCTTCATTACTGTTTCCCTTCTGGGAGCAGGGACAATTCCCAGCATTAGCAAAAGACCCCCCAAAGAATCTAGTACTTAGTACTAAGTTTTTGGAACATTAAATACATCTGTATGCATAACACATTTTCAAATTGATTTGAATGTAACAGAACATAATAGCTGAGTGTACCAACAAAAAAAAAACCCAAGCAAAAATAAAAAAAACATAAACCAAACCCCAAACTTGCAACCCACAAAATCTAGCAGCTAATCAACATTACCTTTTCAGCATTCAGCCTCAAGATTTTAAGATGAATGAAAAAAAACTATAAACCCAGAACTATTTTCTCATTCTGTCTGTATACCCCGATATAATTTTTCACAAAAGTTTGTCAAGCTGAAAATTTCAGTTTATGCACATCAGAATTATTGATTTTTAAAGCATCTACAATGAAAAATGACACTCTCAAGTACATACTACATATAGCATGACATTTTCTTGATATTCAGTACAGTCCAGATGTTTTCCCAAAATTTATTTACATGCAGTCATGTAAGTATTAGTTTTAGAAAATTATCTGTCCCTGAACTGGACTAGTAGCCATGCCTGTGAGATCATGCTGTTGGAGATTCAAAAGGGCAGCTATCTGGATATTTCTGGTTTTAAATCATATCCATTGGAACCCTTTGCACCTCTTGCTACAGGATAAAAATAAACAAAGAGAGCAGAAGTAAAAAAGCTGACACCAAAATTGCTGCACTGCACATTATAATCTGGCAGGTTAATAATTTTTGAAAGTATAGTTTGTCTAAACATGTTCAGATCACCTTTTTAAAGGTAGAAGTCTAAGAGATAAAAATTACCAGCAACTGGACATTCTAAAAAGATGGTTTAGCAGGCAGATGTTGCTGACAGGCAACATCTAAGACCAGCCCCATAAGTATTAACAACCATCCACGCACAAGTCATTTACTTCAGTCAGTATGTGACTATTCCTGAGACTGTTGTCCTGTGCAAAGGCACAAGGTAACAAAAGCATGGCTACTGTGAAAAATATAGCAAACGCCCAATGATGTTCTAATCAATAATATAAATCAATATTCCTCTTAGTGGAAGAACAAGAAGTTTGAAATTGGGGAAGTGTTTATACTACAGTGAACACGGAAAATATTTAGTTGTTTCCAGGTAGAAGCTGGCCGACAACTCGGAGCAAAGTCTGTACCATTTATACACTTCAGACAAACTGTCAGACAAACCCTTCTATAAAATGGTCAGAAAAAAATTTATTAGCTCCCTGACATCTCTCTTTGGCGGGCAGAAAGAATTAAACTTACGCAGCAGGTTAACCTTGATGTTACGAGGAGCATTTTGTGTTTGCCTTATGAAAATCTGGATAAATAAACTATTGAAAGCTTGCACTCTCCATGCCTTTGTCAACTACTGCAGTCTTCAGGGAATCTAGCAGCATCACGTCTACCCAAGTTTGCACACACACACACATCATGGCACATAAGCCTTTCTTCTGGAGGAAGAGAGAATCTCTCCTCTAGAATGGCTGCTTCCCCATGAGAATATCCTCCATGCCAGGTTGGTTTGGTTTTTGGTTTTTTACTTGCAATGACTGCTGTCACTTTTACTGCCTTTAACGTTGAGGAAGAATTTATTACTCAATCTTAACTCATGCGAGATGGCTGAAATAACATCTCCAAGTGGCAAAGACAAGCTTCGACCACTGTACTGCAGTTGGCATTAGAAGAAAACCATGTATTTTGCAATTCTAGATATATTTTTACAATACCCTACATGTAAAATGGAATTATCCAAACATATCCACAAGACCAGACTATTACGTAGCTTCCTCTAGTGGTCAGGCCCTAAATCTTCTTTCTTCTGCTTTTTACTGCAGTTAATTTTTACACACAAATACCAAAATTCTGCATTCAAATGCTGTAAACTTGGGAAGGCATTAGAGTTTATACTTCAGTTCTCTAATACAAAAAACACGGAAATTAAGCCAAAACACTTAGCAAAACATTTGATACTGATATCAAACCAATTAGCAGTGAAGTCAGTGAAAACCAGAGTTAGTATTTTAGCATTGTGATTTGCCCCCTTGAGCATCACAGTATATTTAGCTACACGATCAAACATGACTTTCCCACCATAAGACTCAGGAAGCAAGACAGATGTTCAGCTTCTAGTTGAGTCTTCAGATATTTGCTATGAATCATCCAAACTTTGTTTTGACCCTGGAACTAGAGTATGTGTGTGTTTTAACGAGGCTCATCACTGTACAGTAGGCTTGTTTCCGCAATAGTCCTTTGAGGGAAAGAGCAATTAAAAAGACATAGCAAAGCATTCACCAGATTTGAGGGCTGATGAAATCAGATGACAATATGATACACTCCTAAAATACCACAACGAAAAATCAAAGCAGCTCTAAGATATGGGATGTGAAATTTAATAGAGTGAAATTTTATACTGAGCATCAGAAAGATTTTGTTACATACTGAAGTCATTGAGGAAAAAAGAGGGAAACCCCAAATGTAGAAAGCAATAACTACACATTACAAAACATATTACGCTGAACAATCCAACTCTTAAGAAGGGTGCAGTTATATAACATAACAGCCATCTCCAATTTCTGACTCAAATCAAGATAAGGTAATTTAGAGTCAGTAAACTGCTCAGGTGATCTAATGGAAAATAATCACAAGGATTATGTTATCTAAATTGTACAGCTAGTAGAAAAAAATAACCCAAAAAAAGTCACTCATATGCAGTTTGAAAATGCTTTAAAATCTCTGAACCATTTATTCTGTGAAACACTGGCAGTAACTCTCCTGTCCAGCTGAACACCTCCTGAGATTCTTTATTGCCTTCTTACGCTAAAATCTCTAAGTTCCCACATCTTGTTATGCCTATGCACTTCCTTGCACTCCAGAACATAAGAAAAGCTCCCCCCAACTCTTTTTTTTCCCCCCCTCTCTTTCCCTTAAAGTCAGTAAAAATCCATTCAGCTTTGACAAAGACATTAAGTCCATAAAATTAGTATTGCCATTTATACATTGCCAGCAACAATGTGCACTTCCAGTGCAACAACAACTGATGAAACGAAGCAGCAGAGACTTTTTAATCAAAGGTCAGGGACGTACTACTTTTGAAGCACTACTGCATATTCCCTTGGGAATCCTACAGGTAGTCCTACCAGGCTAACCTCACCAACTCCCTTAAATGCTCATCCCTCCATCGCAGAAGCTCACATGGAGCTTCTATACACTTTTAACAAAAAAAAAACAAAACAAGCTAAACCAAAAAAACCCCAAATAATCAAAAAAAGGGCATGACTGAAGTAACTATAACACCTCTTCCCTTTCCCTCCATGCAAGACATTAAGTCTCTGTGTTGCCAGTTAATGCAGCTTGCCCCAGCATTCCAACTGTGATTTCCCGCTTGCGCCTGGTATTTAGAAACATGCTTACTGCGACTACTTCAAAAGAGAGGGTCCTCAAACCATTCCGTGCGATGCTTCCTGTAAGGGTAGCTCAGCAGTAAAAATACTTGGCTCTAGGAATCCCTCTGTTTTCAGTTATCTGCCTAACCTCATTCATTTTTACAGCTGGAATCAGCTGGAACGTGTCTGTTCCTTGTCCTCGGGAGAGCACACGGCGCGGGATTTACAGCACAGTAACTAACCTCAGGTCTCAAGTTTGCTGATTCCCTGGCGTACCATTTCATCCTTGGGGAAAGATAATGCAGCTGACAAAAAAAATGTCACAGCCCCTCAAAATAAATAATATCTGCCCAGTTTTGGGGTGTGCTGCCAACTCTGTTTCTGTTCCTGGTTTTCCCTCAGCACATTTCTAAAGCTGTGGACTCCATTAGAAGAATAAGGGAAGAGAAAGATTCAGTCAGATATCTTCTCAGAGAAAGGTCTGTGCCTGTTTCTGATCACTCTGTAATGGCATTTTGGCATTACAGCAACTGAATATGCAGTGGTGCTTGAGTAGCAACCTAAGAGCCTAATAAATAAAACATGAAAACTGAAGTAGAGAAAATTCAATAAAATTTCATGCATGCTTTTCATTTTTCATGCTAAGGACCAGAATATTAAGAACATTTCAGTGCCCAATTCTGTATTAAATATTGAAATCACTCATCATTCCTCATATTCCACTAGAATTAGAAACTCCAACCAAAACCCAGCATGTCAGTGACAGCACAAACAGTAAGTCACCATACTTACAAATAAGTTGCAATTTAGTGTCTCTAATTAAACGCTTATGTTCCAAAGAGGCAAGATAAAGTAAGTAGAAAGATACCAGTTTTGCCAGCATGGAAATGAAGGTAAGTGGGAGCCAGTAACTACTATTCCTACATATATTCCAGGGCTTAGCATGCCTACAATTTATAGAATTAATATGGTTCTAGTAGTGAACGGTCCTGATATAACACACCAGAGTACTTCAATTTTAAGAGTATTTGTTAATTGCTCAGTTGCTGGCAGAGTAAATATCAGTAAAAAGCCCTTTATATGAAATGACAGAACATGAAAAGAAATGGTCAGTGTACTTGTATCGTATTGCTCAGAGGTTTAAAAAGGAAAGCAGCCATACTTTTGCTTGTCTCTGCATACCAGATTTTAAGCTAAGGAAATGCAGACCTTTTAGTGCAAAAGTTCCCTTTAAGCAACACACAACTTACGCATTTCTTCAACGACGTCTGGATCGCATTCTCTGTATTTGTCCAGTTCTGCTTTTAGCTGCTCTTTTTTCTGCCGAAGGGCAGCAAGTTCCTTTATTAGAGCTGCACGTTCCGCCTGAGGATTCAAAATAAAAATCAGCAATTATTGCACAGAATAGCTTTCAAAACAGACAGATGTAAATTTAAAAGCTGTTTTCACTACTGCTTTCTGTCGATGAACCAGCTGAGCATTTTATACACACACAAACCTCTCAGTAACGCTAATGATATCACATCAATCTGGAAAGGAAAAAAAATGAAGGCCAAAATGAATAAACAAAAGAATGATTTTCTACAACCTCTGAATGGGACTTGGCTTGACAAACTCCAAACAGATCTCTTAATTGTTGGACTTAAAGGTTTAAATGATACTTAGGAGTGCTAGTCCTGTAATTAAAGACAGCATTACAGGAAAACCTACAATTCACACTTCCACAAACAGAGATGCTGTGTATGATCACTCTCTGAATTTATTTTTCTCCTTCAAAAAAATACCACACCATGTAAGAGCAGCGGCCTCAAAAATAAACTCAGATATTTATGACATGGTAGTCTTTGCTGGGAGAGTATACAATATTGACCTCAAATACTCTGTTAATCAATCAGGATCTGCAGACACCGACTTAACATGAGCACTCCCATAGCCAGCTCAGCACATACTTCTAATTCAGTCTGTAGTTACAGCCAAACACTGTAACTGCCTGATATTCAAAGAACTCATGCTGGAGCACTGGGGAGCCTAAAAAGCCACACAGCATGAGTTTGTAAACTGCTAGGTTTTTTAGCCAATGGCAATCTCCATGGCAGACCAGTTATCTGAGGTGTTTGGGTTTGTGGTTTTGGTTTTTTTTCCAAGCTTACACATTCCCTGTGCTTTTGCCATCAGTCTGGATTCAGCACGTTCTGAAAAGACAGATTTGAAATCAAAAGCGTCCAGATGCTGGGGTATGGAGGCCAGCTGCTCAGAGACCTACACTGTGATCTAGACTTCTCAGAACTTCTTCCTGATGTAGAACCTGGAACTAAAATGTTGGAAGCATCAGCCAGAACAGGATTTCCAGGACCAATAGCTTCTTGTGACTAGGGTAGGATCATTTGGAAACCTGACAAGCACAAATGCATGAGGAACCTGCCTGTGAATCCCTGATTACAGTCAAATCCTGAGTGTTTCTAGAGAACATTTTGGTTTCTAAGATTTGGTGCTTTCCTACAAAATTCAGTTCTACCTGAATGCTGGCCAACCCTATTTATGCATTTATTAATTGGACATTGAAACCACTTTAGACTGAGCATCTCAAAGCAAATCAGCAACTTAGAATACCATACGAAGTATTTCTAACTAATATGCTACTTCATATGCATGGTAAATATGAAGCCTAAATATTCTTTTGCAGTGTTAACAGCTTCAGCATAAAAAGAGCACCAAGCTTACATGGCTGCTCAGAATAGTAATTTGGAAATCTAGATTATAAATAAGATAACAAATAAGACGCAAACACCTAAGTTTGCAGTTACTAGATTTGGCAGTACAGCAACCATTAGCAGCTTTGGTACATAACTCTGGGTAGTTCAAGTACTCAAATATCTTTAAATGTTAAAAAGCCTGGAATTCAGGCAGTCACACAATTTCTCTGACTTGGAGCAGTTAGTTGTCAACATTTTACTCATTAGTGCATGATCAACTAAGGAATAATCTAATATTTGATTTTTTTTCTGGCTCTTTCTTTTCTCCAGTATTTAGAATTCTTAATGGATTTCCAACAACTACATCAGTATCTACAAACCATGCATGCTTGTAGCCCTATTTCATGTTAGGAATGCCTCTCCCCCAAAGCGACTTACAGTGTCTTCTCGTCCAATTTTTGACTTCTCAATGCTTTTTTGTAAGGCCTCTTTCTTCTGACTGCTTTCAGCCAACTGGTAAAGGAAACAAAAACAAAATCAGTATGTTTCAGTAGCACAGTAAATATACCTACAAAATGTGTATACATAGAAATATATTTAAATAATCAGGTGGATATTTATGAATTTATATATATATTTATATTTATAATATATTTCTGTATTCTAAATAGAACATGTATATTTATAACTTGTGTAATAAAAATAAACAAACTAAATACAAAACTACCCATATATAAGTTTGAGGCTCTAAACCACAGAAAAGAATTACAGGAAACAAAGTCTAAGAAATTTTCACTCGTGTGGCAAATACTCTTATTTACTGCATGTTCAGCATGGAACCAAAATCCCATTTCATACCATAATCTGGGATCTCTATGCAAAGGACTTCATGACATGGAGGCTTTGGATTAGATTATTTCCTTTGGTTCTTTTCCAGCTCTCCTTATTGAATGGAAGCAGTGACAAAAGCTGTAGCAGATCCACCTGCTCAGCTCCTGATAACCAGTCTTCTGGTAATGCCATTGGCATGGCCCCAATCCTTTTGCATATGGATGAATAGAAGCCTCTGTAGCTCAAAGGCATTTAAAGCCATGGCTCTCTTTTTCTGTGCTGCTCTGACACTGCTAGACTTTAGAGTGCCCTTCCCTCGGGTCCGAGACAGAGGAATCTCACAGAAGTCACACCTTACAAGGGCCAGTGTGAATACTCCCTCCACTTTCCTGTTGCTTCAGGAAGACTCATTAATTGTGATCTCTCTCCCCATTGACCTGACATCCATCTTGAACCAGGCCTTTCCAGTTTGGTTGGAATTTCTCCAGAGAAACTTTGGAAACTCTTCATGAAAACTTTGGAAACTCTTCATGACTTGCCCCTTAGGGACACTATACTCAGCGTGAGCCAAAGCACCTTGAAATCTTAACTGAGATGAATGAGAATGCAACAACAACAAAAATCTAATAAAATCTAGTTTGGAAACTACTCACTGTATTTGAAATCAACAACAGAGGAAGAAGAAAAAAAAACCAAAACAAAAAACCAAAACAAAAAAACCCAAACAACAACAAGAAGAACCAACAATACTGTGCTTTGTTAAGTACTTACTCGTTGGTTTAGCTTTAAGCACCAGACAGGTAGAAAACTAGTATACCAGACTAATCATGAAGACAATGACAGTGGATGTCAGAGCCCAGGTTTTATTCTGCCTTCCCCCAAAATCCCTCACATGAAGCATCCACTCCTACAGTCCCTTTCCCACTAAGTGGAAAATGTCCCTAGACATCGCTTCCAATCCCTAGCCTTCATAATTTAACCATATCATTTCTATTCCTGTGCAGCTGGAACACCAAGACCACACTCATATAACGCAAACAGAACAGGTTTGGAGCTATAATCACCTCTCAATTTTTATTTAAATTCATGTTCAGTCTGTATTTTCAGAATTATATAGTACATGTAAATGCATGATAAATACCAGGCAGAGTTTAGTGCCAAGTCTAAGCTATCAGCCATATGGTAAAAAGAAACTCCACGCTGATGGTCCATACAGATTAGGACCCAGCCCAACTGCAGTGTACTGGGTTTAAAAGTTCTTTTTGTAGCTCAATTTTTTTTTTTTTTAATTAATTACTCTTTTGTTTATGCATGTGTAAGCATACATACAGAAGACAAGAAGGTGTCCTGTCAAAAAGAATGCTCTAGTTTTTCTTCAATGTATACAGAAATGATACTAATGGTATTTACAATTTGGGGAAAAATACATCCAGCTGCTTACTCATTGCTCTCGGGGCAAGTAACCACAGAGGCAGCTGGGGTTTCAGCATGTGGCTTGAAGCACACCAACATCTTCATTTTGGTGAATAGTTAAGCAGCATGCTTTCTGTGCTTTCCACAGCATTCTGAAAAAATGAAGTGTGTCAGCCCTCACATTACACCATGCTAATGAGAAATACACAGTTCAGAAGAGGACAAGTACTTAGGTGCAATTTGCAGTTCATGAAGCCCAGGGAAGACAAACACCAGAGCATACGTGGGTCAGTGTTTTTGAACAAAGTGTTTTTCTGAACCAAAACTCACAGAGGGAGCAGAGAAGCCAAGGAGCTTCTTACATGAGCCAAGGCCCATATACCAGAAGACAGGTATATGCAAGAAAGGCCATAAAGGTGTCACTTTCTCTGTTTTTTAATATTCATGAAGTTCTGTAGGAATGTTTCTGCATTCTCCAAGATGGAAGCATAGAAGGAGCATTCAGGGACTTGCAATAAAATCATAAAAGCTGGTATCCAGCTTGGAAGCATGTTTCCCTGTATGGCATCTTATTACTTTCTTGGTCCTCTATATTTCACAGCATTTAATCATGCCAAACATTAATTTTAATTTAACTAATGACAAACACTGAGAACTACAGAAATTTCTTAGATTCCAACTTACATAATATGCAAGACTGACATGCCACAAGGTCAGAAGATCTTCCTCTATCTCAAAACACTGATTATTTTTATACAATTTTATTAAAGGTTTTGCTGTCTTCTCTCACAGATTTAAATTTCTTGTGCGTTTGTTTGGTTGGGTTCTTTTTTTTGTATTCTGTCTTCACAATCAAGAATTTAGAAAATGAAACCAGAGCCCTGTGTATTATTTGTCACAGTGGGTATTCCCATGCCAACAAATAAAAGATGAGCATAAGAAAAGGAATAGTAGAAGGCAGCAAGATATTGAAAAAACCCACAACAAAACCACAACCAAACACAGGACAAGGATGCAAAGGGCAAAGACCAGATGGCCGAGGTCTGTGCAAGGAATCTATGACAATGGAAGAAGCAGGAAGGCTTGGATGCAGAGGTGGGAACACAGCTGAAAGTAACTATACGTGAAAGAAGGAAAGGCAGTCAGCAAGGATAAAGGAGCTCTCAAACACTTAATTGAGAGGTAAGGGCAGATGACAGGTTATATGGCATTACAGCAGAATTTGCAAGTGTTGTGTATGAATGACAGCAGAGGATCACATCTGGCTAAACACAGTGACTTTCTCACTCACCAGCTGCAGAAAAGACTGATTGCAAAGAAACACAGCAGCAGATCAAAGATTTCAATACTTGGAGCAATCTTGGGACATTTTTCAAGGGAACTGGTAAGTCATTTCACAAGGAACATTTAACCACCCTGAGAGAAATCCATCTGCTGCCAATAGCAGTAAGATTGATCTGGAGAAAAAGCTATGCATTGTCTACCTTGCATGTTAAGAGAGGTGTCTGGTCCAACATAGGAACAACCTCTTGCCACAAGTGTGACTGACTAGATGTGGAAAACAACTACAGAAAGATAGTCTACTGTACTAGAAAGTTTTGTTCTGACTGCTCTGAATCAGACATGATTAAGGATGATGCAAGAAAGCTGGAAAACACCATCTAGGGAAAGTTGTCCAAAGAAGGAAGGGAGACTAAATAATTTTAAAAGTTAAGAACTAAAATAATTCTCCACAGGAACATTTTCAGAGTTTGCAGAATATGGTGGGAGCCTGCAAGAAGACAGATTAGTGAAGTAACCAGTGTGTATAAAACAGGAGAGTTGGGAAACCCCTTTCTTTAATTTTACAGACCACTGTGGTCAATTAACTGACCACTGGCCTAGCTTCGACACTAATTCATCCCAAAGTCACTCAAAGGGATGTTCTTTCTTACTTTGCAAAGGTCTCACAATGTTTAACTATACATCTGTGTAACAGTTTGCGTGTGCTATGTGCTGATGATAGCCAGCAGTTCCACCCCAGGCCTTGGGGTCTGGTATCAGAGGATACAGATGAGATGTACACAGGCAGTTTCTAATATACTGTGCACACGTTATTACTAGGGTTCCATTTTGGCAAGTTGGTGATGTACATTTGGAGGAGGAACATTTAACCCTGACACACAACAGCAGCAGGTTTCAGTTCTCTCTTCCTTCTCAAAACTTCCCCAGTACTTTCCTAGCTCTACACTACTGGATTTTTATTCTCCAGAAAAAGTTTTTGTTGGTCACATTCCTTCTGGTTCCTCGTTCTTAACCACTCTAACCACCAATATCCCACCAAGCATGGAGCTTGTCTTTCTGGCATATTAAAATCTCTACAAACCTGGTGTAAGCCATGCAAACACAGACCCTAGAGTGTGTACACTGGACAAGAATCAAACCAAGGCCTCACATGTTAACCACCACGAGCATTCACAGCTCTTAGCCCCCTGTCATTACGGTCTTAAAGAGAAATATACACTCAGTATTCATTCAGCCAAATCACTCAACCAAAAACAGTATTGAAAACTACTGCTACGGTGAGCATCACTCACTGTGGCACTGTGGAAGAATTCAAGACATCCATTTTTTTTAATTGTTTATAATTTGCAAAGTTATTTACTTTGAGTTTGAAGCTCACTACGCTTTGTTTCAGGCCAGAAGCAAGGGCTTGTTTGCTTTTAGCTTAAACAAAAGCAGCTCAAGAGTTTTAGGGTGACGTCTGCAGTAGATGGGTGTATGTACTTCTGTTAAACGTAACCCACCACTGAAAAATTTAAATGCAATTGACAGAAGGCATGAAGAGAAAGTACTTCAAAGCATTCCTCGAGATTTCAAAGAAAGATAAAAAAACTTGACGCCAGAAAGCAGACTAATACTACAGGGAAAGTAAAAATGCAAAGATTAACAGCCAAAGAACAATCTGAAAATATTGGAAACAGACCTGATGTGTAGAACGTTACTAAAAGAAGCCACTCAGCAATTACTGTTGAGTAAAAAAATAAAACTTAACAGGGATGGGACCTCATCTTAGTGAAGCACAGACAGCAGACGTATATTTGTTATGTAAATACAACTGAAAGATCTTTTCTGTTTGTTTGTTTGAACATTTGTGAAAGAGGAACGCATGCCATGTCTTACCTTCAGTCACTGTAAGTCGCTTCAGCAATATGAAATTGAAAATCATGTTTGCTGGGACTTAGAAGAGAGAAGGATAATGACAGAAGCAACTGGGAGACTGCAGGAGTTCAAGAAATACAGGGAAGAGTAGAGATTAAAGCAATAGAGAATAGGAATTTTTAACCTTTTAACTCAGAAATGGAAGAGTATTTTTTTTAGCAAAAGAATACCATAAAAATGGTATGGGAAATAGACCATAGAAAAAGAGAAGAGACAGACTCAGGGCACACCATATTTCTGTACTCAGTAATATTTTTTTTCTCAAATACTGCATTATTGGTATACTGGAAAAATGTTCAATAAAGAAACTCTCTTCTCTTCATGCATCCTACAAATTTTAGCATAAAAAGATCTCATTTTTAATGCAATCTTTGAAGGAGTCAGTTCAAAAATATGAGAGAAGGTAAGGAATAAAAATAATTTTCTGGAGAAAAAGGAGACCTAAAAACCAAGTTATATTCGCTGTTCAAAATGAAGGGCTGGTGCACTGATTCTTTTAAGTGAATAACTCTTGTCCCAAAATAATCATGCTATTGATTCTACCAGTGTGCAAGTTCTGTCTTTTTACAGAAGTAGTGAAGAGGTAACGAGTGTGTATTTTTTAGTTTTGGATTGTAACATGTCAGTGATTTTTAAACAAAAAAGTATCAGACACACAAGTAAGTGAAGGTTTTCTCAGGGAATTACCTGAACAAATACCCTACCACATACAATTCTCTGATAAAGCACTAAGATTCTCAAAGATTCTCAAAAAGTAAGAATTACGAAGGCAGAGATCTAGTTTCAGAAGAAATATCTATGTTTTGCTAGAGTATTTATGTGGGTAATACTGATTCACTTTCCCCTTCCATAAACACAATCCGTTTTGTGTTTCAGGATTAAATTAGGGCTATAATCCTGATTTGTTTAGCATAATAAATAATCCTGATTTATTTATCACATGAGAGTGAGACTTAAGTATGACACTGTAAATCAGGCATGACTCTACTGTCAGGTCACATTGTGTTTTGAGGTGAGTCCTTCTTCCTGCAGTTGCTTTCAGATAAAGAAGAGAGAATGTGTGGGGTACCCAGAAGAAACAAGCAATTCACTGAAACCCTCGCCCATTCACGTACAAACCTTATATTGCTAGCTGCAGTTAGTTTAAAGATTATTACTATACAGTTGACCCTTCTACATTAAAAGCAGGTTTTTATTCAATCATTTTCCACCTTTTTAGATTTGCCATAACAGTTATTTACTTACAGATGTCTTGCCATGAGCTTTTGGGTTTGCTTCATTCATTTACACCACCATTTGGCAAGCAGTAGTTACGCAACAGAAAATAACCACTCCAGGCCAAAATCCTTCGTAGACCAAAGGTGAAAGAAACAGTTGTGCAGGCTGAGTGAAAGAACTGAATTTCTCTGGCTGCTTTCAAGAGTTGGCATAATTGGCACGACCTGAGGGACAGATGGCTGTCTACTCAGATACAAATACCAAGTAGCCTAGTCAACCTAAAACACGAAACAAAACAAAAAATAACAAAAAAACCCCAAAAAACCAACAACAAAAAAAAACCCAAAAAAAAACCCCAAAAAAATATAGCTGAAATGGGCCTCGTTCTTCAACCCTGTTTCACAGATGCAAGCAGGCTAATAGGGAAAGCTGGAAGAGCCAAAAGGCACTTGCATGGCTGACATAACTATAGAAAATTTTACTATCTGGGCATGAATGATGCTTGCTGTTGTGTATTAGTGTATTTACTAAACCTACAAAAATGATACTTAACAGGTCTGTTCAAGGCAGAAAGAACACTGAAAAATATTTTCCCTTGGAAAGAAAGGGAGAGAAAGAAGAAAAGATCTAATTTTTCCCAAAAGGGCTTTTAAAGATCACTATCCTAACCAGCTGGGATGTACACTGACAGTGCCTTCAGGGAGTAAGCACAGACAGTCCCAAGTTAAAACACAATATTCATCTGATATTCCCTGAGCTCAACTCCTGCCTAAATACTATTAAAAAAAAAAAAAAAAAAACACAAAAAAAACCAACAAAAAAACCCCTCACCTTTATTCCACAGACTTTTAAAAAAGCTCAAATTCTACACTGAGATGTTATCAGTAAAATAAAAAGCCTCAGTAAAATAAATCTATCAAATTTCACAGTTCTGACAGCACTTCATAGTCACTCTTCATGCTAACTTCATCATTTTTAAGTAATGCTCAGACAGATAATCAAGTCATCTCAAATTCCTTATATAAAGAACAGTCTTTGATGGAACTACCATATGTTCAACAATAATGAGCTATTTGACTGTGATAAGAAAGACCTTTCTTGTAAAGTCTCCCTGCTTCAAGCTAACTTCACACATTTTGGTCTTACACTTCTTTTTGTACTTCACTCCTTTCAGAAGACAAAAAAGCTATGAAGTGAGACACATAATTGCATGCTAGCACTTTATTATGGCACCCATGCTAATTTTCTAAAATACAATATGCTATATTAATGGAATGACAAGATTTTAAGGTCAAGTCAAAGTTCAAATTAAGTAAGATTACAGCTCACTGTCTCCATCAAACGCAGCTTTGAAAGCAGTATTGCTTTCCCCAGGCTGGAAGCTCCTGGCCCTACAGGAGAGGCAAACTTCCATGGTTGCCGGACAGCACGGAGCACCTAAGCCTTTAAACTTTCTGAGGATGCTGATATGCTGAACTGCCACTCTCAGCTGCCATGCCTGCTGTGGAGCATGGGGAGATGTGCAGGGCACTGGGCTGCGTCCGTGCCAGATCTGGCTGGGCTCCTGCAGCAGAGCCCCACGGTTACTCACATTTTCTTTGCGTTTCAGATTAACAGGTTCATTGCAATGTCAGGAATGGAGCCAGCACTCAGTATGCAAGCCTCTTCAAGAAGGAAAGGGAAACCATATGATGACATGACCTAAAAAAGTTCAGTTTCACAGAAAACTGATAGAAAAAGCTTGTATTTTGTCCTGCATTATAACAGAATGAATATGTAATCTGCACTACTGGGGCACAGTATCAATAGATCTTTGTAATATAGTGAGATTCCTCCTTCATACCTACTTTATAATCTTTACAGTTACTACAGAGGCAGCATTGGGTTTTTTTAGGAAAAAAATGCTCTTAAATCATGCCAATTTTAGCTCATGCTCATCAAGAAGGCAGAAAAGGTAAACCTACACTTCACAGTTGCCATCGATCTAGTTACTTATTAACAGCTAGTAAAAAGAAAAGCATGAAATTCAACTAATGAACACCAAATTATGAGGTTGCTTAAATCTAACAGAAGCCTCCAGAGCACTGTATTTTTAGAAGTCTGCCATGACAGCAGTAACTAAGCACACCCTCTGGGGCTTTGTAACATGCCATTAAACATAATTCCAGAAGGCTTAATTAGTTACAGCATTAGAAGAGTATTCTCTGCCGGACGTTTTAGGACTCACTAAATTCAGAATCATTTTCAGACACCAACATTTTTCACGTACAAGATGTGAAGAGGTGACAAAAAACCTGGGCTGCTTCACATAAAACTTCATTAGCATCTTCTAGGAGTCTGATCCAGGGAAAAAGCTTTACAGGATCAACAAACAAACAAGCGTAGCTATCATCAACATTCTCAAGGTTTAAACAAAGCAAACTCCCGGCCTCTTGCTTCTGGGATACTTCTTATTTCTACAGCTCCCACTGGATGCTATGAAGTTAACTAGGCATACCATACCAGCTTCACAGTTAGCTATTTCTTTACGTGTCTAGTTCTTTATTTCAAAGAAAACATACAGGTCAGTGAAAGCCTGGAGGCTGGAAATACAGAGGGGTCCCTAATTGCCTCTGTTGGGACAGTCATTACTACACAAGAGAAAAAAAAAAAAGACAAAAAGTGAGCCAGAAGGGAATGGAATCACCCAGCAAATTATCAAAATGGCCACGAAGAATAAATAAATAAACAAACCAGAAAGCTAAATGAGATACCCTCAAATACAAGGGAAAAAGAGAGGCCCAGCACGAATACGGGAAGAATGCTGTAACTGCTTAGTCAACACATTAGGATCCTGCCTACATATTATAATGGGCATTAAAAGAGAGAACTCTGCAGAAATTAGACTTTTACTTTCCCTGGAAAGGAAAAATTTATTACATTTTCTGCAAAATAATAAAATTAAATTGTAAGCATACATATTAGAGAAAAATGCCTAATAAAAAATTCCTAACTCAAGTCATATGCATTAGTTGTAAAAGTACTTACTGGTGTACTTTCTGGGTTTAGAGGACAATTCTTTAACTCTGCTATGCATTCCCTAACATTAATAAATTCCATACTATAAAGAAAACTAAGCTTTTCTAAAAGGTATTTCAGCGAAGCTTAAGATCAAGATATACCTGAAGACACTTTATACATGCAAATCCTTTACATTCAATAAGCAAAAAAAGTATTTTTAAAAACATAATGAATACTAAATTACTACAGCTATCCAACTGATCACATGAAATGTTGCACCCAAAAAATAAACTGTTGTATCAGAAGAGTTAGCCACAGACTCCAAAGGTGCTGCACATGTACCTCTAGGGATAGTCCATCCCTGCCACGAAGAGAAAAAGCAGTGAGACCTGAAAAAACCCCAAAAAAACAAACCAAAAAAAAACAAACCAAAAAGAATCTATCTAGAAGGATAGAAAAAAACCAAGATGCATGTTGAAAGAACTTTCTGATGGTTAAAACTCAAAATTTTTCTGCATGGATTCTGAACAAATATGGTGCTCTCAGTTGTGTTGTCAAACATCTCCAGGGGCCTTCAAGACAGATTACTCACCAATAATTATATTTTCCCATTAACTTTTCAAATAATATACATGCCTAACAAAAGCATTTTGCAATACATCATTCCCCAAGATCTTTTTTTTTTTTTTTAAAGATATATATTTAAATAAAATAAATCCCTTCTCTTTTTGCAGTTCAATGTTCCTAAGTACAAGCAATTTGGTACATGCAAAGTCACTCGATTTCAACATGTTCATCCCTGGGATTTTGGGTTAGTTTAAGATTTTTTTTAAAACCAGCTGCCAAAGGAGCGTTAGGATGCACTGACTTCTAAATTTTTTCCCCAGCTCAAACCATGAGTCACAGGAAGTGAAAAATCCATCCTTTTATCAACCCTAAGGCAGGGATTTAAGAAATGAAACATCAACTAATCCCTTCCATTTTAACTAAGACTGTTCCAACGCAATGCTTAGTGGGAGAATAAGGAAAAGACAGAAACCCTCCCCAGGTCTCTGTTGCTCACATATATCTTAAAGCAAGCACAGGGAACAGCATAAAAAGTCCACTCCGCATCTTGCTCTAAAAAGATTCTGTTTCATTTTTGTTGCATTAGAAGGTGACACCACATAACATTGTTTGCTGTTAAACTTTCCCTTGCAAGGCCTAAGAATGCAAAAGAATAACCCAGAAGAAAGCAACATGATGAGAAATAAGGCAACAATTGACAATAAATTGGTGAAATGAACAGTTTTGAACCAAACAGTCAAATAAACTGTCACAAAACCAGACCAGGGAAACAAAGTGAACTGGTTGTTTCCCCAAACCACTGAATTATATTTCTCATGGTACTCCAGGTGAGATCCCCTCGTCACCCTGGCTATGGCAGGCAATATGCTGGAAAGATGGGACACTCCTTATGGCTTCTGAGTGTTGTGGTCTGCAGGCTCGTTAGCCCTTGTGTGAAACAGGCCTCACTGTTACTAGTTAGTTAATACTTCATTCAAGCCACTATAAAGCAAAGTGCAAACAAGCATTAATTAACCTTATCTAAAACAGCACAGCTACAAGTGTTTTACCAAAGATGTAAATGAAAGAAAAACAAAAATACAATCAACGCTGTACAATCATCAATAAATTAGGATCTTTCTGCTTACACTGCATAGGTCAAATTCTCCTTTAGTTTAATAAAAACCCTAAGTTTCCAGTACTGTCATGCCACAAATAAACATCACATTTTGTTGAAATATAATTGATCACACTTAATTCAAAACTTCAGAACCTGAATACCAGAAAAATAATGATAAAGAATAAAACCACATCCTTTCACCTTATGAAAAAAGAAAATCACCCACTCAGTAAAGTTCTCAGTTCTCTCAACAAAGGTGGAGTTCCATTAAATATTTCTCCACTTATAAACCTTGTTAAAACAATACTTTGCAATCCAGATCCTTGCTCTAGTTTTACCATCTCATAGATGTACAGATGCAACTATAAACCCACCTAACCAAAACACAACTTCCAGCATCTTTTACTTTTTCAGTGTTCCAATTCACAGCTGCATAAACATAACCAAGAGGTGAAGAGCAAGCATCCAGCAGAAGGCACAAACCTTTACGAGCTGCAATGCCACAGCAAAACAAATCAATACGAAATCCATAGGGATCTACTCAGCAATTCTTACTCTGTGAGCTATCAGAGAAAAAAAAAAAAAAAAAAAACCCAAACAAAAAACAACCAACAAACTTTCAACATCCAGACAAAACTGGCTTGGTTTTGATGATGCATATGGAGTCAGACTTCTTTGCTACTGAGTCTTTAAGTTGGGGTGCGGCTCAACAACCACTAAAGAACCCGAAGCAAAAAATTCTTTTCAAGAACACTTTCTAAATCAGGCTCCCCACCATCACAAGCTCTGTAAGATGCAGAGAGCTACAAGCAACTTGACTAAACCATTCTGAAGTACCAACGTATGCTGGCAGAAGGTCCTGTAGCAGGCTCAACTTGTGAAACGCAAGCCTCAGCGCTATGAATTAACAGGAGAATCTGCACCACAGAGAAGCTTGTTCTGTTTCTCCACGTTATTTGCAAATGTTTCAGTTCAGCATTTGGGATCAGCCCTTTCCCTCTGATACCTACCCACGCCCTTAGCAAACAAAGATGCTGTCTTCTCCTGAAAAGCCTTAATCACAGTATGAGCTGAACTGCTAGATTTTTAAACTTGTGCTTTGAGTAAGGCAGCTTGTGTCTGGCTTTTAACTGCTGAAGAAAGAGACCAGCTCACGCAGTTAACAAGTGATCTGGACAAGACACAGAAAGAAAACACGTCTCTCAGCATGCCAAAAGCTGTATATGGGAAGGATCAAAGGCAGGCAGCGTGCAACAAAAATGGTACAACAGCTCACTTTTTTCCTCTGCTTTGCATGTTCTGACAAGAAGTTTTGTGATACTCGGTGACTGCTTTTCGAAAGCCTTAAGAAAACCCGTGTGTGTTCACATCAAGAATACAAATGCTGGAATGGCTAATTTGAACTCAGAGGCACAATATGTTACCATCTTGTAAAAATGTTCAGAGAGCTATGCATTGAAAATGCCACCTTTCTGCTGCCTGCGTCAACAGAGAAGTTATTTTCAGCTGTTTATTATTTCCCTGAAATGCTGAAACCTTTCCATTCTCATCGGAGAAGCAAAGTAATGAATATAAGTATGTTTAAGGACTCTTAATAGGGTCTAAAGAGAGCTCTTACACCAATAAGCTCCTATTTTAGGAGAAGGACTTGGGTCTGATAACAAAATTCTTTCAACTGGAACAGTTTTCTATTGCAAAATTGTATGCATCAGCATAGTTTATCCCCTACACAGAAATATCCATAACATAACATCGCAATACAATAACTACATGTCTATTATAATGCCATACTAATAGATGGCTTTGTGTTTAATAATGTAACAGCACATTTAAAGCAGTAGAGCATATGCTTGTAGATAATCCCCGGATACTTATGGTGGAGCACTTTAGGCAGATTCTGCAAGACATTCCAAAGAAAGCATTCATGAGGATATGCCAGAGACCCGCTTGATCAATTATCTTTAAAATTCATGATGGGACTGGGCCCAAGAGGAAAGACAACAAATACCAACTCCTTCATTCAATTACTTGACAATAATATGAAGCATGAGCAAAACCAGAACGTATCTAAGAGCAAATCATCTGCATTCAACAAAACAGTGGCAGCAGGTTGTTTGGTGAACAGAGCAGGAGTTTTCACATGTATTTGTTGAATTGCTTAGCTGGCATTTATGTCCTGGCAGAGTAAGTAGCCTAGTTTAAAACTTGTTTGAATATACTAATAAATTGAGTAACTTCACTAGGAAACTCAGTTCCAAGTCAGTGCAGAGTTAAACTGATCTCATTTCATACAAATGCAACCTCACTAGTGTAGGAGTAAAAACAGGTAGTGTAGGTCAGTAAAAACAAATTTAAGCCCAGTCATGCCAAAGTCCATGCCTGAAAATACTACAAGCATATCCAGCTAAATCAAGGAAGCTTTTTAATGTCTGAATTAATTGGAGTTCTGAAAACAAAGGCAGTAAAGAAGCAGACAAAATTGTCTGTGGGACAACTAATATTAACGAAGTCTCGGAACACACAAGGTACAGTTTATATCTGTGACATGAATAGGTCATCTGAGGTGCCTAGAAAGTCACTAAAAAACATAGAGCAAGTCTGTAGCAGAGCCTGAAGTTAAAGAGTCGATCATTTTGATGACCCATTCAGTAGCACAAGAGCTATCTCAAGTGGCACTTTCCAGTTCATCCAAAGCACCTGCCTGAAAGGTTGCCAATACACAGTTCCAGTTAATGAAGGACTGCAGTACCTCCTTCTTACTGACACAGACCCCTGAAGGCATCACTGGCTCATAAAAATGACAGGAATTAGTGAATAAGAAGAAAGGAATAGAAAGTTTTAGCAAATCTTACTCTAGATTTTGAAAATTGCAGCAAACACAAGGCATGTGACAGAGTAGCAGTACTATTCTCCCTCTGCCAGATCCACACAAGCAGCCACACAAAATACCTTTGGACAGCCATCTAGAGCACCCAGGCCAGGAAGGAAAATGTTCAGGGCAAAGGGAAATTATCTTATGTTGGTGAAAACAGAACAGTAGACTGGACTCTTTCAGTTTAGTAATGACCAAGCCATGCATAAAAAAGCAATTTCAACTACAGTGATCAGGCTGTTTAATCTGCTTCCGTGAACAGTCTTCAGATTCACAAACTACTTTTTCAATTCAAGATGGGTGAAAAAAAAATAAGCATGTTTTTATACAACTAATCTGGAGTTTTAACGAAGTAGCTGAAGTTGACAACACTGTACATAAGATGGTGATAATACCAGAGCTATGTCCTAAGAAAATAATGTCTGTAAATTGTTCAGATGCTAATAATAATTTTGCATTCATTAAAATGATTCTTTGATGAATGGAATTAATGATAAATAAGCATGGGAAATGCTGTCAGTGTTGTGGTGCAGTAAGACCATAAAGCTAGTTTATTGATCTTGCTATCATACACATAGATCAGTTCCAGAGAAACTGATGAATAGATGCTTTCCCACTTTGATTAAAAGAAGCAAGAAAGACAGTTCCTAAAAAGTAGGAAAGAACTAGATCAATAGAACCGCAATGTTTCAACAAAAGATTCCTTGCTCTTCTGCAGAAGATCATGACCAATTTGCTCTTCTCTCCTAATAAAACTGCAATATGGGATTATGCAAGTGCTCAGCAATTAAGCTACTGATAAAAGCAGAGAGGAAAGCACAATGGCCATAAGTAGAAACCACTGCCACATATACTTGGGTTATGCATTTCAGCCCTCTTACGGCTTTGAGATCATTACCACATGATGGACTACATTGTATAAGAGACACAGAATCATATGCTGCCTAAATATTTAGAGGAAGTCCTTAAATGATGTTCTGCATCATCAGTAACATGCTTTCAGAGCAAGCAGACAAGAAGTCTTCTCAAGCTTCAACAAGGACAACCTCCAAAGCTTTTCTGATGTGACAGCCATACAATGAGAATGCTGTACCACATGTGCCAGCTGAATCCTACAGTAAAATCTGTGTGCACACATACATATGCACATGTGAGAGAGTGCAATATGAACAAGAATGACAAGGGGGTATAAGAAAAAAGCAAACACATTCAGGTAAACAAGTACTTTCCTTAAAATAGATTTACCTGAGACTCCAATTCTTCCAATTTACGCTTCCTGGCATGAAGAGCTTTACTTGGAAAAGCCCAAAAATAATTGGAAGTTCCAATTCTATCAGTGTCCACCATGCCATCGTCCACTAAGCTTTGCAGAATCTCTTTCACTGACATCGAGGCTAACAAAAGCAAAAATATCAAGTTATTGCTGCATAGCAGCTCAACTATGGAAAATGATGAATAGCATAAGCCATCATCTACAATCATCTGTATGAATATTTTACTGTAATGTCAGTTAGCTGGAAAGTTTCAAGAGGATACCATGCCTGATGCTTCACTTGAAGGGATGAATCTCTTTGAAACCAGCAGTTTATACATAAAGGCTGCTGCTATTCTGTACAGATTGCTACCAGATGTTTGCAAAACACTGATCATGAGTATCATAAAACATACATGCATGTTACAGTACAATATCATAACAAACTCATGAGAGGGTACTTGAGAATCTGTCTTGCAATCTTAATTCTAATATGGATTAATTTATAATTTCTTGATGAGAAGTGTAGTTATATTTCACTTTGTAATGCTTATCAAAGCATTTAACAGCAGCGCAGGCACTAAAGCCATCTGTCTACAGACTCAGGAGGTGCAGGTTGTACTTTTGATGACATTCAGTTCCAGTACAGAAAGTCATCTGCAGTCAGAAGGATCCAAAACATTTCTGAACATAAATGTTCATTTTCTAGGAAACATGGTATAATTCAACATTTAAAAAATGATACCTGTTCAACAAAGCAAAGTACTTACTATCATCCTCAAGCGTTGCAGACGTAAAGACTACTTTATGGTTTTCAGTGTCTGACTTTCAATTTCAAGTCTAAAGGGGATCTGGGATCAGGAACATCCAATCTTTTGGAAGCTATAGGCTGGATGCCAGTATGGGGTGTTTCCAGGGGCAAGATGTTTTTCTTTTTGGAGGAAGTGGAGCCCGGGTTGGGTGGCTAAATGCCTTTCTATGCAGCACAGGATGAATTTGGACTATTCAAAGGTGTTAATGGTCTTAGAAACTCTACAGTCCAGATTTTTAAATACAAAATTCCACTGCTTATGTTTACTGTTTTGCATCCTCTTCCTGCAAATTACACTTAAACACGTGCATTAACAAATCAATCAAGACAGCACTGCACCTCTTCAGAGGCCTCTTGAGTGCCTCGGTTGACATAACTGAAAAACACTGCTTTGCAATATTCACCTATGTCTGCAGTTCTTCAACAAGTTCATTTCCTCTTGCAGTCCCAGAAAGATATTCTAGTCAAGGATAGTGGCAACCACACAAACGTTACACTTTGTCCCCCCTTTGTCAATGAACATAGAAGGAACGTGCAAAGCAAATCAACAGCATACAGTAAACCTTCTGGGACCTAATCCTAAACTAATGGATTTCATCAAGAAGGCTTTTCATTGAAAAGACAAACCTCACCCAGTCATTTTAGGGAGGGAAAAGCTCCACAGAACACTGACTGCCTACACCTGAACCAGCATTTTAAGATATTTGTGACATTGCAGACAGATACTTAAATCCTCTGTTCACTACTGGAGTACACATAACCATTTCATAGACTGAAAGTCACTGCAAGTCACACATCCCAGAGCCTAGGAAGAACTCCTTCCCATGTTTTAGTGGTTAGCTTGGAGTTAGCTGTGGCATTTTAATAGGCTCTCATTTTGGCCCCAACACCTAATGTAAGTGACAAACATGAGCAAACCAGGGCAGGAGTATGCTGCTGATGTCACTTTCAGCACTACAGCCCTGCCATTGAACAGATTCTCCTTCTAGCTATTTTTCCCATTATCACAACCACAAATCTAAAATTGTATCCAAGAACATTTAAACTGTATGGCCTGTCCCAAAACCAATTAATAGCTCATGACAAATAACTTCTGTAAACACTTACTAATTCCTTTTTCTTTTGGAGCAATCTTCTCTATATCCTTCAGCTGAAACACGTCTTTCTGTGCAAAACATAAAAGACACTTTAGCTCCAAATGCCAGCATCATGTAAGCCTGAGTGCTATTTACACTAAGCCAATGCCAAAAAAGGCAAATAGGAAATACACTGCATGTTTCTGTTTTGCTAGGGAAAGAGGCTGCATATCCCTCAGAGTCAGAACGTTCTGAGAATTAAAGAAATTATTTTATTTTTATTCTTGTAACAAGCCCCCTTCTTTTCTTTGGTCAATATTTTGTCCCAAGTTAGACTGTAAACCCCTTAGCGCAGGTTAGATTGTCAGCACCAGAGGCACCACATTGCTCAAGTACTCAAATGTCACAGTAATCTGAGTAATAGGTGAAACATCATGAATTACATCACCAATATAATTGTAGCTCTGCTTTTGGATCTCTGGGTTTCTTCACCCCAGGGATCTCTTACAGATCCATTCTCAACTTATTCTAACACTCAGGTTTCTTCCTCCTCCCATTACATGCAGTGAGATACTTCCTGATCTCTTGCTCTTATGGTAACAGGCTCCGAGTGAGAAGATTTGAATAAGGAGCACACAAAGCCTTTCACACCACCTGTGAATCTTCATGCCTTGGCTCCATCTGGGGACGAGCCACCCGATCTGAAGCTACATGAACCAAGCTCTCAAGGCATCAGTGAAATGCATAGTGGCATATACAGAGTTTGTGTACAGTTAAGCTCCTTTTAGTGTCTGTTTTCCCACTGATGTAAATGCAGGACCATTACAGGTTACTTACGGTTTCAAAAAAGATCTCCATCATGCGAGCTCTCTTCTCCTCAAAGCTCAGACCCTTTTTCTTGGACTAGGAAAAAAAAAAAAAATGCCAACACATTCAGTCATTTGAATAATTAACATCTGCTCAGAATTCACATCCCTTTACCTCCAAGTTACATCTGCATCCTTTAAAATACTTCACCAGTAACCCCAGACTTTCAGACAAATTACTTCTTCCCAAATAAGCTAATCCACCTGCAATCTATTTAAACTGAAGGACCTATAAGTCTGGAGCTGACCTTCTACACAACCCAGTACAGCTCAAGCCTTAGTGTTTCTTGGCATAACCAAACAGTTCCTTGCTCTATCTCACTAGACTAAAAATGTGTATGCATACCAATTTTCAGCAACTTGCACAAATGTTTAATAGTCCTTAAAAAGGTAAGAAGGAACATCTTCTGGGGGGGTTTATTTAGAATCTTTTTTTAGTCTTGTGATTTAGAGACACTAGCGTGAGATGTAGGCCATTTACAGTCTTTTTAAGGAGATGAAGTGCATTTTGAGGTACTACATCTTCCTTCAAATTTCCTACCCAATCTTCTAATTTCAAGTCCACGTTTTAAGAACTGTGTTTCTTTTATTCCCTTTCTGCTCAGTTGTTTGACCAAGGAGCAAATAACATACATTGAAATAGAAGCAATAAACAGAAGTGACGACTCAGAACCTCCTACCAGTAACACAAACCTGAGAACTGCTCTCCTCTGATCACTTTCACAGACACCGTTTTGATACGCCTCTTGTAAAATTAGGATTGAAAATATTTCACAGAGAATTCGCAGTGTCTTAATAGCACTGAGCATAGTCCCCAACAAGCCAAAAGCAATCAGGTATGTTTACCCTTGCCCCACAAGCTGCAAGACCCTGCACTGCTGCAGGTGCCTAAAGGAAACTGAAAGGGGGAAAGAGCAAAACAGTGTCAGCAGAAAAATGTCTCCCTTAAAAAAATATAAATTATCATTGCCCTTTAGTTGATGGAAGTGAGATTCTGCTACCATGGTGCATTGAGAAATGACATGGGTTTCTAACAGAAGGGAGTCAATATCATTTTTTACTTCTTAACTGCTGCTTCCTTCTTGGAAGACTCACACGTTAGGGCAGCATAACATTTGAAACGTGCATCGAGAGCAAAAGGGGCAGATTGTTTCACATTCTGAAAAATACATTTAATAACCAGCTTACGCAGCGACAGCAACACCCAGCTATGAATGGAAGCAATTCAGTATTCTATTGAAAAAAAAAAGAAAAAAGCACTATTAATATTTTTAAGTCTTCTCCCTTCTGTTTCAACCAGCGATGCCCTGCGTCAGCACTGACATCACAGCTGTTTACCCCGGGATCAGCATGTTAAAAAGGATTAGAGCCGGGAGGAGGGGGACGGGGAGCCCTGGAGCCGCTAGCGAGGCGGGCTCAGCGGAGGCAGCGCACTCCCCGCCGCTCCACCTCCGCGGCCGCGGGGCCTCGCTCCGCCCCCTCCCCTCAGCCCCCGGCTCCCTCAGCAGCCCCGCAGCCTCAGCAACAGCCCGGCCCAGGCACGGCACCGCGGCTCAAGCCGCCAACGAGCGCGGGAGAAGAGAGAGATAAGAGAGCAGTCGGCGCGGCCGCCCGCTTACCATGTCGCCTCCGGGGCGGGCGAGCCGCGGGGTTTGATTTCGGCGCCAGCGGGAGACAGAAAAGCCGCCGGGAGGCCGCCTGCGCGGACCGCAGCGCCGCCTGCCGCCTGCCGCCCGCCCCGCTCCGCTCCGCCCCGCGGGCACTGACGGCGGGAGGCGGGGTCCCCAGGGTGCCCAGGGGCGCGGAAGCGGCTGCTTGTTGCTCCTAAGAAAAGCGGATGCGCAAAGCTGTGTTCTGCTCTTTATACCTCGTGCAGTCAGCCGTGGAATCGAGCCCTGCGTTCTTCTAAAGCAGCTTTGCCGAACCAGAAGGAGTTCCACGTGGTTCGAGTGACGGAGAACACATGGCGATGCGTAGGGGCCCGACTTCACATTTGCCCTTGGTGTTGCTCGGGCTCGAAAGCAAAATTTTCTCAAGCTCTCATTTTGCCTTCATGAGTTTCTCAATATCTATCCATTTTATATTTTGTGTAGAAAGCACAATTTTCTTGACTGATGTCCTTGCCTTCAGTATATATGTGCTGTATTGAAATTAAGAAACTAAATGTTTTTTTTTCAATTTTATTAATAAAATCGCACCACCTTTGGCTCAGATCACAGGGGGGGAAACGTTCCTGAATCTCTGTCTCCAGCTGTGCGTTTGACACTCTGGGGGATGGGTGCTTTATGCCCAGCTGGATACAGCTCCAAGATGAGGCACTGGGCCACAGTGCGAGTGCTGCCCCCAGTGTGCGCTGCCTATTCTTGTTTCCCCAAGGCCTGGCAGGAAAGGTAAAATACAAACACATTAACGGTGGTCTAAAAGAACACATATTGTACAACTATCCCGTTACAGGAGCAATGGGACATGGAGAAACAAAACTGTCTCTACCCATGGAAGCAAAGGACCTTGGTACTTCTGGCGTTGCTTGAAACAGTTGTTCATTGCAATGACTTTCTAGCGACTTTAATTACAGTTTAACTACTCTTTGTGGTGTAAATTACTTTCCTTCAGCTACAGCACTTCCAGGAAATTGCTTTGCAGTTTAACAGCAGTGGGTTCATATCTGCCATACTAATTCTGGTGTTTAAATGCAAGCAAATGAAAACACACGAGCTGAACTGTTTGGGCAGACTGTGTAGAAATTTTCCATCGCCTTTCCAAGGTGCCCCTTCTCCCGATACCTGAGGGTTTCTTTGACCAAAGTCTGGCCCGTGATCCTGTTCATCATTGTGCACACCAGTGTGTTACTAAAACCAACCTGCAACTTAGAAAGGATGTTATTAATATGAACCTTAGCGTTCATACAAAGCACAAAGCTTCTTGTTCTTTCATAGTTCCTTGTGCTTTGCGTTTTCAATGCGCTGTCCTGCGATGGAATCCGCTGGCAGGCCTCCTCATTTGTTGTGAGAGCTCATATTCTGTCCCCCTGCTTTTCCCTTCCTTTGGCCAGCTCTCAAAGTGAGTATGTCCCCATGTTCCCTGGGACAGTTGTTGCCCTCCCATCACTGTAACCTCCTTTTCCCTGGGACATGGGCCCCTTCCTGCTCTTTCACAGCCTGAAATCAAACTGAGCTCTGCCCCTTCTTTTACCCCTGCCAGGCAAACGTTTGCTACAACATTTGCAAAGCACCTCTGGCAGCATGGGGCTTCTCCGAGCAGCACGTGTGAGCCACAGAGTGGGTGCTGAGCTGAGCAAGCTGCTGGGAGAAGGGGGAGAGGGAGAAAAGCGTTTCAGGGGGATGCTCACTCTGAAGTAGGCTTGGGGCACATACCTTAGGGCTCCTGTTCAGCACACTCCTGAGGCAGCAGTGCTCCCACCACACGTAAAGACTGGCAGCAAACATGCAGGTGTTGCCCTTGGATGGAGTGCCAGTGCACACACCTGCAGGAAGACATTCGCACCGGCTGGAAGGCATTCCTCCTTTCAGCAGTTGAATGGGATCACAGCAACCAAATGTTAGGTCATACTCTGGGGCAGCGGTGGGGCAGGAGGCTCAGCAGGTTTCCTCTGCTTGTGCACCCTGGAGACAGCCAGGCTCAGCACGCCGCCAGCCCTGAAGCCCTTTCATGGACAAATCACTAGGCTCGATTTACTCTGTAATAAGAGGTTTCTTAACATCTCCCAAATTCTGCAGCATCAGATCAAAACTAACTAGTCTGAAAGACCAATGTGTGGAAGAGCTTCCAAACGGGGAGAATACACAGGAGTCTCTCATGCTTTGTCACTGAGGGTAGTTTTCCAGTAGTGGATAGAGTGGAATGAACGACTCCTAGAATACATAAAGGTCTGGCATTTTTTATGGGCTTTAGAATGTCTAAATGTGATATTTCACAAAATTGCTATTCATATACTATTAAAAACCCCAGGACAATAGATGGAAATATTGTGGAAGGGGGGATTCATAATTGTGCCTTTGTATTAGAAGATTGTTTTATTTTCCCTGTGATTTTCTTGAGCTTTAGCAGTTTGGGCTGAAATTTTCTGTGCTAGGTGCCTGGCTCAGATTTTTGAGTAACAGCCAAAACAGGTTTTCACCATTCCTGAAGTAGAGAAAATACATTGCTTTGTCAGTGTTAAAATATGCACAGATGAGGTTAAATTTGTACCCTCCTTCGTTTTGCTTTTACAAAGTCTGTAATGGAATTACATTCATAAATTCTGTTTTGAAAGGACATTAAAGTGGCAATAGGCAGGAAAACGTAGGAATTAAGAGAATGAAAATTGTCCTGCCTTAATTTTGTTCCTTTCATATATATGCACCGTAGCGCAGTCTTTAATTACATGAGCTATTTTTTCACCAGAAGAGAAGACTTCAAGTTAATAGCAGATCAGTTTGTTTCCAGAAAAGTAATAGCAAATGTTCTGAGTCCTGCAGCTACCTCCCACAACATCTGGATGACTGACAGCAAAAAGATGCTTCAGTAGAGCTTGAGGATGAAGGACAAGGAGAGCGTTAGGAGACGTTTATCCATGGAAGGTGATACCAACTCCTCTGAGGTCCAGGCAGTCTGTGGTGGGATGGGGCTAGGTATCAGGAAGCAGTGTGACCCACGAGTAGCCCAAACAGGCCAGTCTCTGCAGCATTTGCTGCCTGATTTCATCCTTGGATAAGCGGTAGAACTGTAAGCACATGCTCTCCCTACAAACTTCTAACCCAGTGAGAAATGCTAGCTGGTCCTCCTTGCAGACTTACTGCTTCCACAGCTTTGCTAGAAGAGCTTGCCAAGTCATTGAGGCAAGTAGCTTAAAATCTAGTTTTTTTGGTAACTAGGCTTTTCACTAAAACAAGCTCAGCCAACAGATCTGAGGATCCGCAGCCTTCAGAGGAAGCAATGAGCAGCAAGAGGACACTGTCTCTTCCACCAGCAGAGCTGGGGCCTCGGGAGAGCATCTGTCCACAAAAATGACATTGACTGTTCCAGTTCACTGAGCTAGATTTATCTGGTGCAGATTAGGGAGCATTCACAAGAACTGGCAGCAAAACTATAGTGATGGTTGGAGGCAAGACAGAGCTTCAGCCTAAGGAAAATATGAAACACTTTTGAACAACTGGAAGATATATGATTGGTTAGCATCCTAAAGAGAGAGATCTTTGATATCTCAGGATGGGCACCTAAAATACATATACCCTTTACTATTTTGGCCTTACTCTCTATGACATATTTTTTCAGTGGTGAGACTGGGCCCTGTATTCCAGTTTACAGAACTTCTAGGAGATCCTGCTGCAGGATTTGAGTCCGTGTTCAAATAAGTACCACGAGGTCAAAGAGGAAGTTGGCCATTTACTACAGAATTTTCCTAGTAAAAGGCAGCATCCTCCACTCTCAATGTCCTGCCTCCTTGTCTGTCTGATTTTGCTCAGTGGTGGAGACCCTCTGCTGTGATAATCCAGAGTTCAGAAAAAATTTCTCTCCCATCAGTGAGAAAAGATTGGGAATGCATCAAGAATCTTGCCTACTCAGACAGTCTTTTTGTGGCTCCCAGGATATCCTGTGCCATTTCCTCCGTTGGTCATGGTCTTTTTTGCATGGGGATGTAGGGGTGCTCTGCACTGCTGAACATCAGACCAACACTTCTCTGCTTCAAGCTGTGGGGTGGTTTTTAGCTGACAGACAAATAAAGCCTTTGGATTCCTTTAGAGGGTTTGAGGGAAAGGTCTCATTTCTCAGTGTCCTGCCACCAAGCAAACACGCATCACCAGTCTGACCTCTCTAGTCCCTTCCAGCGAGATTGTTTCCATACCCAATGATGCATCTGAAGATTCTCTCTTATTTCATGAGTGAGTTCCCAATCACAGAGTTCTCAAAGGGTTCAGGTTTGGTGAGTTCGTGAGTGACCAAGACTTGTTTGCTATCTAAGAAGAAAAGTCAACACGAGCTGAAAAATTGTTCTTAAAGGAAAGGAGTCAGATTGAACTCCTAAGGCAAATTTTCTGTTCTTCTACAAGAACTGCAATTTGGTTTTCTGCAGCAGACCCTTGAAAGGCTGTACCACAGCACAGCTGAAAGGTATTGTGTACTTCTGTGATACAAGTGGAAAAGCTTACTCATGATAATGTTACTGCCACCAATGAAAAATACTAATTCCGATGGCAGCGCTGAGGAAGGAAGGGAGAAGACATGGAAGCTGTAATTCCTGACCTTCTTCCCAAGAAGGACTCAAGTCCCTCTTTGTTCTGTGTCTACATGAAAGCCAAACACCATTGAAATAACTACAGTGTTCTTGGCTTGTGACCTGTGGTGTCAGAGTTTCCTTTTGGAAAAAATTACTAATTTTCCTGCATTATGAGGCTATTTTTAGGGACAGTGAGTTTGAGACGTGTAAAAAATAAATTCTCAACCATGAAAATAACAGAGGAAACAAGCTTTATTTTTATTATTTGAAATTTTTGTGCGTGGTAAAGGTACACATTTCACTCTGGTTTTCCTACATTTCCAAGACAGAGTAATTTTTTTTAATTGTTGGCTAAAGCATCAAGAATACCGTGGCACACGGGAAGCTAAAACTACACACACACGCACAAACACTTTGATGCACATCTTTCATCCTTGACCTTAAGGAGACAGAGTTTTAATTTAGCCTCACAGGGATTTAAAAACAAAACAAAACACAAGATAAAAAAACCAAACAAAAAAAAAAAAAACAAGCAAAAAACACAACAAACCAAAACACAAAAAACTCTACAAAAACAACAACAAAAGAAACCCAAGTGAGAAGAATATTTCATTATGAGTGTCAAGAGAGTGCAAGGCTTACACGTACAGAAAACATATGAGATTGACTTAACAAAAATGGAATGTACAAAAACTTTTTTAAAAAATTAAGAAAAAAAAAAGGACAGTGACTCCTAGAACTGGAAAGCTGCATTGTATCAACTGGTAGAGATGTCTAGCAGGGGCTACTGCCATACATTATGCAGCTTAGGGAACATTCCCATGTCATAAAGCCAAAGCAAAAGTGTCAGGGTTAAGGCCGTGTTGCTCACAAACATCAACTGAAGTGCTGGACATTCATCAGAAATAACACAACCTGGTAGGAATCATCCTACTCCATAGCACAGGTAACCTTTCATGCATTCTCCACAAACAGGCCAAAACAATCAATGCTCACGATTCTTGAAGGAAATTTTCAGTGTACATCATGATTTCATAACTAGCTGTCACCTATCACCAAAAGTCATTTCTTCATAGCAAACACAACGTATTGGGCACTTGTAGTTCTCATTATGGCAACACTAGATCCTTAGTTATAAAAAATAATGACATAAAATTGAAAGCCCGCTAGCTTTTATGGAATAAAAGAGCATTTACTAATAAATTAGTCTTCATCTACATTAGGCAAATGCTTGCCTAAACCATCGTCCTTTTCTTTTTCAGCTACATTGCTGCTGGTTTAGCCTATGTAAAAATCTCCTGCTGTTTATATTGGATTTGTCTGAACAGAATCTTTTATTCTATTCGCAAAACAATGAAAATACCTTTGGCTAGTTTGTCCTAAAATGCTCCAAATTACACAAGATCTGATAACCTTTTGAGAATACTTTTGAGTTGAAGATTAGTTCAATGAAGCACATACTTTCACCATTCATGCTGTGCTGATGATAGTCAATTGGCATTTCAGGGAAGTCAAGGGGACGTTTGGTTATACCTGAAATCTGGCAGCAGAATGCCTATAAAGCCTTTAATAACTGCTAACAACTCAGCAAATCAAGTAGTGCAATTTTGACACTCGCTTAATGGGACAAGAAAATAATCTGCCAGCTTTTTAGAACAGAATTTCTGCTTTGGTTGCTCTTTGTAAGGTTTGTAAGTCAAGCGCTTTAAGCATTTTAAGTTGGCTCCAGAAGCACACCGTAAAAGCAATGTGTTTCTCCATTTCTCAGTCCCAGGCAGATAAGGTCAGACCTTGGAAGGGAATGCCCTATGCCACTGCATTTGAAATGGTAGCTGGCAGCATATGCTAGCAGAAGGAACTCCAAATCACTGACATTTTTCAGGTGCAGCAAGTGTTGCTTTGGTGATAATGTCTGAAACCTCAATAATATCTGAAAACCCAAAAGACTAATCAATCTTAAGAAAAAATCCCCATCAACCCTAATAGGAGTTAGCTGGGTCGTGTGGGTGTTGCGTGCAGAATTCCCTGTTTCATCACAATGAACTAGGTTACATAGGTTATATAAGAACCTGGTAGACAATACTGAGTCAAAGAGATGGAAAATCTTTTGAGGAAAAGTGTTTACATGGAGGAGTACAGTCTTAAGACTCCCATTTTGTTAGAGTCCGATCTCTGTGGTTCTTGGAGTTTCTGGCAACAGAGTACTTGGCAATGTTTCCCAAGTGGAAACCATGCAAGTTTAGTAAAATGTTATTATAAAAATCCAAATTTGTAACTAGTATCTGTAACTGAAAGCAACAGCATGTTTCTCATTTTCTTTTTATCTCAAAGAACCTATGCAACCTCTTTTTATTTGTTAATAAATACAGTTAAAATGCTACATATGTACCTTTTCTTGATAATTTACCTACCATCTTGATAAATTACCTATTTAAGGGCATTCCAGTGTCAGAAATTGTTTGCTTGCCAGAAGGTTGCTTATAAGGACACTTAGAAGGAAATTACTTGATCATCAGAAAGTTTGATCTACAATTTCGTTAAATGTTGATAGGACAGTTTATTGTTTAATGACTGAGATATCATCTTCAGGATTTTAGGACAAACTTAGCTCAAGCAGAGGATATTTTGTTCTCTTGGTAATAACAGGCTTGATTATTCTCATTTCAAAAATGTTACCACCAGTTTCTTAGCTGCATTATATAATCCAAACCTTACACTTTATACACAAAATATTTATTCCAATGAAAGTAGGAAGCTTTTCTTGCATGAGAATTTGTAAATTGGCTCTATGTGCAAAAAATAAACAAGGGAAAGAAGAGGAAACATCTTTAAGAAACAGTAATTAAAAACCAGACAAATTCCACATTTAAGAATTTTGGGGTCAGCACTTTTACAAGTCAAATGCATCTTTACTATAAAACCACTATTTCTTCTCAAAATCGTTGAAACAACAACCTTAACCTTTTAGAAAGAAGACAAATACTTATAACATGTCATTTAACAAATATTTCTTTCAGTTTTGCAAACATGCTTAAAACAGTCCCCAGTTCCTGACCCAACGCCCTTTTGTTTCAAGGCCCTCAAAATGAGAAAACAAAGTAATTCCCAGGCGATTGTAGGTATTGGCAGCAAGCTCACCAGCTCCTCAAAGGAGGTGTAAGAGTGAGCACCAGTCTATATTAGGCTATAGTAGCAATTCATCCTTTGACCATTGGATTTAGAAATAAGAATAAAGCCAATGCTACTTTAAAAAGGACAAGTTCACACTTAAAAAAAACCCCAAACATCTAAAACAAAACCAAGTCTTATGATTGTAAGCATTTCCAATAAAATTAATATTTCAACAAAGAACACAGTAGAGAGATCCGTCAGGAAGAAGGAGGGACATTTTTTAGAGTACTGCCATTGTCAGATGGCATACATATGTTCCAGTTTGCAGAAATAACCTACATTTACTTTGTGTGTGTGTGTGAACCAGTCATACATACATACATACATACAAACAAATTGGAACAAATCTCACAGTCCTTATGTTGTCCTCTAACAAAATTCCCTTTGATGAAGGACTTCAGGAATTGGTTCAAATTCATTCTTATCTGTCATGTATTTTTTCTCATGTAAAAACAAATAGCTTTGGTAACCCTTGGCTTTCCTATACAACCTCTGTTTACCACCGTTCCTTTGGTTGTATAATGTAGGTCCTCCATAGGGGTACCTCTCTGGCTTTCTGTCCTGTGTGATGCTGCATTTTATTTTATTGGTTAATACATTGAATTGCCTCTAAGAAAACATGGCAATGAACACATACGAAAGAGTGGCACACATGAGGTTAATTGAGTTGACATTGTAATAACCCTGATCCTAATGAACTACTTCGGTGTCAAAAGGTCTGTCGTTATGCAGAAATTCAGCTCTCACTAATGTATCACTACCGTTAAGTTTTTCCAGAGCTTTAGAAACGTCAGGTACTCTTCAAAGTCTTTCCAGCACATTGAGCGAGAGGAAGAGTGAAAAACAAGCACGTGAAACAATCCTTCATTAATCCCACATGAGGAGGGAATTTGCATTGATTCTTATAGTGCTAAACGTTGAGCTGTGTTAGGTCTGACAGTTAGAGCTAGACAGATTTTGTGAAACTTAACCTTACACTAAAAGGACCTACTTGATATAGATAGTAAGACTGAAGAATGTTAGAAGTGTAATACCTACCATGATAATGAGATCTAGGAGACTCCCAGGATCACCTCTGGGTTAAATAATGCATAACAATGACACTTCTTCAAATTTGGAAGCTCTGAGCAGGAGCTACCCTTTGCAGTCTTCAAAAAGCTTTGGGGACTTTTCCTGGATTTTTCTCATTTTTGCCTATTTAGTTAATTCCAGTTCTGTAGGTTGCAGTTTGTGTTTAATATCACATTGTCTTTATGAATTCAGTTAAAGAGGATTTTGTGTATTAACCCTTACAACAAAAAGTTCAGTGAGAAACATAAAGAGGTGCAAATCCTATGTAAACAAGGGAAGTTTGGAAATTAACACGAGAAGTCAGTAAGAGACTCCTTCAGTATTAAAAATGAACTCAAAGTAGGAGATATCCTGTGTTGGATCTCTAGGACCAGTTCTTTTTTAAGGGTGGATGATTATCCAGCTCCAGAGCACATTGCTACTGCAAGTATCGATAGACCTTGAAGCAGTGATTTCCAGAGTCTGCGACTACAACATGGCCATCTGAAGTAAGGGCCAGACCTTGAGGACCATAGAGTGGGTCAGCAGAGGTGTTAATGTAGGATAAAAACGATCCGCTTCCATCAAAAACCTTTGAGGGTGAGAAAGCACAGAATAAATGTTATGAGTAAAAAAAGAAAAATAGCGGACACAAGTCTGCTTTCAATGATACCATTATACTTCTCATTTCTGAAATGGTTGACATACACAAGAATAAACACGGGCAGAATCTGAGCTGTTATTCTCATAACACACAAGTCTATATACAAATGTATTTTCTTACTAAAAAGAACTAATTAAAGCTGCCAGGATCTTTGTTGAGAATTAAACATGCAATGAAATAATAACAAAAAGAGCACGTTGGTGTTCCTCATTCTAAAAATAGCCAACTACAATAAATCAAACTCAATGAGGAACTCAACCAACATCTTGTTTTCCTAACAAGTATCACTACTTGGGCTAACATGGCTCTTAGGTTCCCACATAGAGAAAAGCAGGAATTTCTTTACATTGCTGACTGCTTCCTGAGAACAACCCAGAGGCAGCTCCCTCATTCTTATGTTCAATAAAAATAATACATACATTTAGTTATTTATGAGATAGTCTTTGGCAAATAAGATGACTCTGTGATTAGCACTTGAAAGATAAAAAGAGTGCAACTCTCATAACATAAAAGCAGAATATTTTCTCAGCATTTAAAAAAAGATGATAAAAATCTGCTCCGTTTGCCTCAGGGTCTGTAGAGATAATTTGCTTTTTCATATTTTCCACTTTGTCACCAATCTTGTGTTACGGTGATTAAAATAACTATAACCTCAGCAATGCTTGTATGTCTCCTAAGTCATCAAATAGCTTGCCACAGTCTGGCACTACCACTTCTAAAAGCGGGCAGACCAGCAATGAGGATACAAAAGGCTGTGGTAGAAACCACATCACTTCTAATGCTGGTACCCTGTTTCTTGGGAAGTCTGAAGACTTCAGTGGCCAGAGTTATCAATCCATTAGTTTTCCTAATCAAGCACCTTTAATCTCTACCTGTATTCGGCTGTTTCCCCAGTCTGCTACGATAATATTTCCGTTAGAATCTACAGCTACTCCAGTTGGTGCATTAAATTGTCCGTTTCCTTCACCATTTGATCCAAACTTCAGTAGGAATTCTCCCTCCTGGTTAAATACCTGTATGGGTTAAAACAAAAACCTGAATATGGCATTGTGTCAAATATGAGTCATCTACTACTACTGGTTCACCTGCTAACAAAAGTGGGAATTGAAGGGTTCCCAGGAACACACATACCCCTACGCACAAACGCACTGAAGATGTGAGGACAGGTGCCCATCTCTCCCTCCACCATACAGTATTTCCCTTCTCACTGAAGATCAGATTCAGCCTGAGACTCTCAGCATGCTGCTGTCTGTATAGACAGTTCAGCAACTGAATTCTCTGTGATGGTAACATGTTTAGATAGCAGAAAGGTGGAACCAATCAATGACTATTCTGTCAGTGACCCGGATGCAGCAGTGGGACAGAATGAGACACAGGATGTGCCATTTGCATAGCACCATAGCCATCTCTGTATATTTTGGTCCATCTGCGACCCAGGCCCAGCTGTGCAACAAGGTCCAACAGCATTCTTAGAGACTACGGTGGGTTGGCACAAGAAAATGCAAAGACCTGGCAAGTGGCAAGTGCACGCTGAAGTGCTAGGCAAGAAGGTGGAAGATGTGAGGAGATCATCCTGTTCTTGAATATCCACAATGAACAGGGAAGAAAGCATTTCGGGGAGGAAGTACCAGGTTAGTGCCTCAGATGATGAAAGAAAGTAGAAAGAAGTCAACTAATAATAATAATAATAAAAAAACCAGGCAAAGGTGTACTGCTCTCTCCGTGGGTTAAAATGGGGATGGTGAGGGACCAAATGAAAGAGAAGCCTACAGTGAGTATTATTTTACATAGAGAAGTTTAAACTTTTTTAATTTAAATTAAATAAACTTTAAAAATTTAAACTGATGTTTAATGGAAGAAGGAGGATAGTGTTGAGGATGTTTAATTCAAAACACTGGTGGCAGAAAGAGGCTTTGGGACCCGTAAGAGTGACATTTATTTATTTATTTATTTATTCCTAAACCCAAAATGTACCCTCTGTTCTTTCCCCACCTTCTAACAAAAGATAACAGCATCACCCAGGTTATAAATTACTCTCCAAAGTGTCAATAATTATCTGTACCAATTTAGAGAACACCACAAAAAATTAAGACTGTTTTCCAGTTAGCACCAAATTGTAAGAAGCAACATTTTAATGCCATTGAGTCACACCAGAGACAGATGGGAACACTCTGTTCTCATTAGGAATGCAGTAATTACAAATGCAGAAAGATGCCACACTTCTTACATCTCTTCGCTTGCTTTTTTCATTTTAGTTTGCCCTTGTTATTATCTCTCTCTAGGCATTCTTGTTACCACAGCAAGTCCTGCTGGTGCAGAGGTAATTTATGGAGTCACAGGCCTCCTGCTGCTAAACCACCTAAACTTTCAGGCTCTTGCTGTGGTCTTGGTTTCTTCATTATAATCCAAACCACATGAGTCACTACTTCCTCTCTAATTCCAAAAGGATACAAGAGCAAGGTCTTGCACTGCTCAGGACATGAAGCTGTCTATGCTCAGTTAGTGATTTTCTCTTTCAGGTGAATATATATAAGATTGGTCATCTCAGTTCTAAACACTGAAGAACTGGACTGAGGGTTCACCTTTGGGTTCAGTCAGAGCAAGCAGTCATTAAGTGAAATCCCAGGGATTTCACTGGTGCATGGGACTGGCGTACATGGCATGAGAACTGCTGCCCGTGGCCTCCTGTTGCTGCTGCTGCACGTTGAAGGAAGGAAGGAAAAAGAGTGCAGAATGTGACTGAAAGGGAATGTCACGGCCTGAAAACAAACGTGCACAGGTAGGTAATTTCTGAAACAGCTTGTAGCACCTTCCTATACATTTTCCACTGCCTGACATATCAACATGTATCCTTGTTTTGGTTTAGTCTTAGAACAAACAAATATACCACCCTATCTTAACATGACTGGCCATGAGTCAGGATTTATTATGGGTGTAAGGACTAGTGGCCAGACCTGGCCCATGCAGGAGGTACTGGATGAAAACTGATGATCTGCATTACACAGTTAAGAGTATCAGGTTGTAAATTGATCCAGTAATCTTAAAGCTTATGGGTATGGAACTAAAGATTGTCAGGCGTCTTTACTTTGAATAATTTTATTCATCAAGAAATGTGGGAAGCTTTTATTGGAGAATTCAGAAGCAGGTACCAGACTTACTTGAAGTAGGTGAAATAATAATAAAAATAACTAAGTTGGCACTATTTATCTCTGTCACAATGTACATTTAAGTAATTGAATTAGAGAATATTATAGTGGTACAAAAGGCATATTACATCTCCATTAAGCAATGCACTCTGTGCAAAGGTCTCTGAATGTGCACTCCTTATATCAGATCTCATGCATATATAGTGTGATTGCTTTGTTTTTAACAATACTTTATCTTTGCCAAGAAAGTACTATGTTGAAATAAAAAAACTTCCAAGTTGCATTAATTGACAGTACCTTGACAGAATGGTTATGGAAATCTGTAATGATAATTTCATTGTTGCTGTTTACAGCTGCAAAATGAGGACCTGCAATGAAAGAAAGAAAGAAAGAAAGAAAGAAAGAAAGAAAGAAAGAAAGAAAGAAAGAAAGAGAGAAAGATCATTAAATCAAAAAGGTATCTTAAATAAAAAATTTATTCAGCCTGCCAGAATATTCTATTTGGCTTCTGAGCAATAACAGTAAATTGGGAACATCAAATTAAGAGTAATTTAATTTCAAGCTCAGCATGCCTTTTTGTAAACACAAGAAATTTCTTTCTCAACCAGTTGTCAGCGAATGTTATCAATAAGCATTGTTCATTCCTTCCTCTGTCATATACAGACTACTATGCAGATATTTATGTGCTTATTAACATGAAAAAATATGTAGTGCTTAGACATAAAGTATACATTGAAAATATTTCTTAGTGTCTAACTAAAGTCTAATTTAAATCTTCTGTGCTTTGTGTGCTCTCTTCTTACAAGCACTTGAGCAAAAAAGTTTTAGGATAAATACAAAAGTTACTTAGAAGACCACTGTCAGTTAAAAAAGTGCATTTTTTTTGCTTTATTTTGTGTATTGAAGTATGTGCGCAAAAAAAACCCCCAAATAGTAGCTTGAAATCAGGTAAGTACCTGAATCAAAATACTTTGTGCTGTTTTGAGTTATTGAACAGATCAGAACTCAGTTTCAATTTTCACAGTACCATCAGTGTAAAATACAAAAAAGGTGAAAACTTTTCCATTGAAAACATTCAGGTAATGACAATTCACCTGGTTTAGGCAGCCTACCATGAAGAAGTGGTGCTATGTTCCTCAAGTGCTCTTTTGCAGAGTATTTGCACACTTATTTGCAGGAGTTATTCTTCAAAATTTTAAAATGAATTAGACATATTCAGAATATTCTGGTGACGCTTAGCTGTGTTAGAGCCAAAGCTCTCATAAATTACATATATATAGCATTTGTAGCATAAAACATTGCAAGAGATCTCAAGTAAGATAAAAGCAGGTATACCACTGATGCTGTTTCCCTCTTACACTGCAACCCAGTCAGAACATCAGATCAATATATAACTACTTATTCAGCAACTCAACACCTGCAGAATAACTTGCATGTGTGATTTGTCACCTTCATTTCAAATTTTGAAAAAACAGCTATTCACTCAAAATATGTCAGTTGGTTTTTGTTTTAAAGTTAATTGCATGTTCTAATTGAAAGACACGACATGCAAGCGGTCATGGAACATAAGTGGCAATTTCCCCAAACTGGCATTTTCTGTTTCCATGACCGTGTCTTCCTGATCATAATCTTAACACTATCCCATTACACTCATTTTCGAATGGGAAGATACCAGTTAGGGCACTGAACATCTGTCTGATCACTGGAAACACAAAGCACAGTGTTTGAGTTGATCATTGTGAACAGCTAAGTGTAGGCATTACAAAGCATTTATAAAATGCTAGTTAAAATCAGTCTTTCTTGGGTCACTGATCTGAAGTGCTTCCAGGCACAGAGAGGTAGATAAAACAATCTGCTTACAGCTACATTTGCAGAGCAGATGTTGCAGTCTTCCTGACCAACTAAAGCAATGGTTAAGTGAATAGGAGCTGTATGTTTAGCAGAGCCTTTCTGACACAGGAAAAACGAGTAGGAGAGAGCGTCTTCAACATGCTCAAACATCATGCAAATGTGAGCAGAAGAGGCAAGAAAAGGGGATTTACATATTACCATCAAGTGTACCTGCAAACTGCTTGTCACCATTTCCTCGACTACCGAACCTGGTGACTATTTTCCCGTTTGGCTGGAAGATGAAGACACAGCATGCCTTATTGTCCACTACAATGATGTGTCCGTTGCGATCCACAGAAACACCTTTAGGGCCCATGAGCTTTCCAGACCCAATTTTGGCCTAAAAAGGAAAACACAAACCAGGAAAATATGCTGTCACTATAGAAATAAGTTAGTACAGTTTAAAGATGGTATCACAGGCACACAGCAGGACAGAGAGATGCTTTTGTCATCAAAAGTTTCCCAGATGGAAGTGATTATTTTTATCAGCTCCTACTGTGTACTTCTTAATTTTGACTTTGGCCCAAAATAAAGACTGCTTTCTGCATACCCTTTCTAGAGTGGAAAATCTGCCACCTCAGCAACTGAGTCCAAACATACTACTCGTGAGAAACACAATCATCAGTGTCTTGATAAACTACATAATCTGTCAGAAACCATCACAAATGGCTGTATAACCAGTACTAGTGTACCAGCAGGATAGACAGACCGGCATGAAGGACTTCTGCCTCCTATGGCATACTATTCCTGAGTCCAAAAACCACCTGGTTATGGACAAGGAGACATGCCTTTACCACTGCCTGCTATATCAAAGCAGTCAAAGCTCACTCTTGGAGCATCAGGGCTGGGTGGGATGTTGCCTATGATCTACTCTGTTGCCTTTCTTGGGTGAATGAGACACCGTACACCTTCTGAGTGCTCTCGGAAAGAATATGAGCTGAGATGAAGCTCAGGCTAACTTTTATATCTTCCACCAGATCCATGTGAGATTGCTTCACTTGCTGCTTAGAAACATGAAGTGTCAGCTGAAACCTGCAAAGGAGACAGGATCACGCTGCCAAACAGCAAATAAAGTAATCTATGAAACACTAAACAAATCAAAGCTTGCTCCTGTCTTTGGTAAATGAAATTATTTTCACAATTTAAAATAGGCCTTGTAACTACCAAAAACATCTGCCAGCATAATCAGCAACAGGAGGGGAACTGTAAACAATATTTCATATTGTATCAATGGAATTGTATCTTGGAGATGAGCTGGATCTCCCACATAGTTAAAATTTTTTGAAAGGTCAGAGAGCCGTCAAATCAGAAAATGTTAGAAGCATTCTTTAGTAGAGAAAAAAGAAGGGGATCTGAGGAGGAGATCTAAGCAATAGCGTTCTATCCAGCCCAGAGCAAAGGGAAATTGAGGCAAAGCCTTCAAAGAACCCATGATCTATCTGGGTATATAGCCAAGAAGATTCCTTGCAACCCCTTTCACATTTTTCACCATTTTCTTCTTATGTTTTAGGCAGAGATTCTAGAAATTGGTTTAATCTACATAAAATCAGTTGAGTTTTGACCTTTCAAGTCAAAAAAGGTTATAAAAAAATCTCCCTAATTGTTTAGAGGCTTTGTTGTTGGAATACAGGAACTTGCTTTCTGGTTTTGGTTGTATTTCAAATGATGTACGTATTTGGAAGCAGTTACCTAGGTTGGTTACAAAAGTCTGGTCCCTGTCAGCCTCTTTACTGTGCTGGACAGGCAATCCACTGAAGAAGCTGTGTTGAAATTGTGGATCCTACAACTTTTCAGATCCTGTAGTAATTTGTGAGAGACGCATCCTACAAACCCACATCCATCTCCAGTGAAGAACTGAATTTCCTGTTTTCATTGGGATCTATACAAAATAGACACTAAGATATTTGTCATTGTGAAACAAGACCATTTTTCACATCACTGCCTTTGCAGAGTGGGACCGATCACCACCACCTTCCCTCCTGCAAGAGATGAGTAGTTGCAGAAGCTCTGTTAGTCTGTGACTATCTAGGTGAGACAGATTACAGGGCATGGAGAAGATCCATTACCTAACTCTTTTCTCTCAATTCCCTAATGTTTTCAAAGGCAACAACCATGTTAGCATCCGAAGGAACTCAACTACCCTTACTAAGCCACACGCTCCTATTCCACAGTGCATTCTGATCAGTGAGGTTGCAGGTAAAAATAGGAGCCATCCCAAAAAAAGCCTTCTAGGTTCCCCAAGGCTGTCTGGTACAAAGTCACCAGCATGACTACACAACCTCTTTCAGGCTCAAATAAAGAAAACTCCAGGGAGTAAGTCTTGCAGCTTCAAGACTATGCTTAGCCAACACGCAATGATCGTGTGTCTGTTTTATGTTCAGGTACATATGCTGTTATAAATTGCTAAGTAATTAGGCAAAAACCCACCTAATTAAATCGTGCTAAAATACCCTCAGGGAAAACTATTAAAAATGACGTGTCACCAGGGGAAAAATATGGGCAGACCTATGAAATGTATTTAGGTTTGCGTAACAACAGAGGAGCAAGAACATAAACCAAATGCAAATCAGTAGTTATTTCCTTTGGGGCGACTAAATCATATTCCCTTCTTTCCTCTGGGATGCCCATGTGTTTGTCTGATTGTGCATTGCACCACTCTACCATCTTTCCAGGATTCCTATGGAAAAGTGACTCAGACTCATGAGTACAGTCTGAGTCTAAGTCCTCCTGCTCATATAAATACATAAGGAAAAAAAAAAAAAGAATAAATCATTTACTACATTAATGGGCACTTAGTGCTGAGAAGAGTAAAAAAAATCACTATTCTTGGTCGGGATTTAAAATATAATATGCAGGCAGCAATAAATTATGCCCAGATAGAGTTTGCCGTGCTTTTTACTAAAAAGCTCTGTTTCCACTTTAGAGGATGACACATTACTGAGTTTGGCTGAACATATGCTTTGTATATTTTTATTTCAGAAGGTTTCTTAGAATTATAGGTTTGATTATTTAGAAGAGAACATTATGAAACCCAGTCATTCCTGCTAAGCGTATGAATGGAAGTATTTTCAGACTTTTCTGCCATTAGAAATGAACAAAGTGTAATGAATCGAAAGAAAGAAACCCTTAATACAAATAATGTGCTTAATTTAATTCAGTCAAAGACATTATGTCCCTTATTTTATAGGATCTTATGAATTTAGTATGGTTTTCAAATATGTGTTTATAAAGTCACCCTACCCAGGTGAAAAATATTCTACTAAGGGATATTCCTAGAGGTAACAAACTCAGCTAGCCTATATAAAAATCTATAAAGACTTTTCCAGTGTAGGAGTAGGTGTGTTAGGGCTTTAAGTCTATCCATCAGTTTTGTTGCTGTCTGAAAGGTTTGTGATTACCAGGAATGAATCTACAGACTTTCAACATACCATTTTCCCCTGAAAACTTCCCTAACACAGAGATAAAGCTTTGTCACACCTTGCAACGTCACACAATAAATTGATTTATCATTCATGTGACTGTCTTAGTTCAGCTGTGACTACTTAACCACTCTCCACAGAATTACTGCTATCTGAACATGCAACCAGCTTTAAGTAGCTCCCTTCTTATTTCTGTCAGATTTTTTTTATTTCTTGTCTTACTAGAAGAATTTTTTCATCTTTTCCCACTCATCTAAACCTGATCTTGACTTGCAGCTCTGTTTGGCTGATAACAAGCTAGCTTAGACACAACCTTTCTAGACTAGAAAGAAAGTAATTCTCTCCTCAGAGAGAATTGTTCTCTTGGCTCTGTTCTTCGTTTCCTTTGCTAGCACAACCAACCAGTTGCAGAAGCTGGTACTGCTGCTTCACCATGTGTTCTCTCCTAAGGATCCTTAGCAACTGTCTTCTACAGTTTTCTGAAGCAATTTCAGAATAATCTACAGAGGAAGCCAACACTGTTATCTGCCTTTTATAGATGAGGAAAATAAAGTGCAAGAAAAGATGGCTAGTCACCTCTGACACCTGTGGCACAGCCAGAAACAGAAGCCCCAATTCCCAAGACCCTATCTGAGGCTTTATTGTTCACAGGATAATACAGCCTTTCATTTTAAGAGAAAGTGGCAGTTAAGAGAAAGTTAAGAGAAAGTATAAGGCTTTGCCCAGATACCCACAGGTTAGATCTGTTCTATCCAAGGAAGGGAGGAATGAAGGAAGAAAAACAAGCCCTCCATGCAGTGTGTCCAGAGCAAGCCAGTTCACTTGAAATATGTTAATAATTATTTAAGACACACTTAGATTACTCAGGGTATTTGGATTCTTAACTAAATTACAACTTTCTTTGATTTTGTTCTGGTGTCTTTACTTGATCCAAGGACTTCAGCCAAAACGAAGGTTTTCCTGTGTGGCTGTACTTTTTCAAAACTACCTGACAAGGAAAATCACATACTCTCTGCAAATGCAAATAATTTGTATTTTTTTAACACTTGCATTGCATATTAGTATTGTTTTATTCTACCCTCAAGTTTACACAGGATCTGGACACTTTTAAAAGCATACATACATCTGTTCTGCAGATGGAGGTCACCAAGGACTATGCAAGCACAATTGCCTATTTGCTATAGCATTCGTCATACATGCGAGCAGCTCAGGACCTGAGCTTTTTGCTTATTAGGGTGCCAGAAAATTATCCAAAGAGGCAATTTATCTTTAAGGAAGGACTCTTGAACTAAGTAACTATGGCAGAAATTTCCCTGCAGGTCCTTTATCTCACTGAACAGTGTGTGCTGCCAACCTCTGCTATGGGTGGCAGTTTCTAGCACGCATCACCAGACTCACTAACATGCATTCAGAGAACAGCATCGAATGGAGGCAACCTTTAATTGTCTCTGAAATTGCATCTGAACACAAGCAAAATAAATATTGCAGGTTGGCAAGCATCATTGTACTGTAGAATAGCGTAGTAGCTGCCTCCTCATTTTACATGTTACTCCTATTAAAGGGATCAGAGTTGCTATGAAAATAAGAGGTGTGCTTTTCTCAGAACTTCTGATTTCAGAAACCTAAGACATAATTAACGGTCTTTCAGTTTTTCCCAGGGCACATCACCCAACCTAAACCGTTCCTGTCTATGCTGTAGCACTGGAAAACCATCCTGGGTTGCCCTTCCTTGCATTTATTACCAACAGGATCGTGCATGAATTACACACTTGATTTGCTGATATGTATGGAGTAAATAGAGGAAGTCATCATCAGTTTGCTACCTTATTTTTCTCGTCCATCTGCCACTGAAGAGCCTCATGTCCTCCTCATAAGTTTCTATGTGTATATACATATATGCACACACTTTTTTGCATAATCAGAATACTAATGATAGGAAGGCTGTTGAGCTAGTCCAGCTAGACTTGATTACATTAGCTAACCTCAACTATAAATTACAGAAAGGCATCCGATCACCTCGTACACATTAGTGTGAAGTGGAACACATTGTCTCTATTGGGTATAACCTCAGCATCACAGCTGTGACCTCTTCCTATGAAATACACAACGTGGCTGTGTCATGGGTTTCTGCATCATAACAATGGAATTTGGACAGAGTTACAACCAACCCCACGTTACTCTGCAGTCCTTTGTAAGATGGAGAAAGCTCAGGAGAATTCGCATGGTAACTCATACCTTAAATTTTCCATCTGATGAGAATATGCTAACCCATTTGTTATCATAATCTGCAATAATGATGTCACCATTGGGATGCACAGCCACTCCTGTTGGCCGCTGTAACTGGCCGGGAGATCTTCCTCGTATGCCAAAACGGCTTTTGAACTGACCATCATTGGAAAATATCTGTAACAGAAAACAGTCGTTTTTAAAATTAATTCTGAATAATATCAGTTATTTCTTGGACCTTAGATTTTAGCAAGTCACTGATGAACACTACAGTCAGGGAGAGACTTAGGAACATGAAGCGCTTTTACACAGTCCACATTTGAAAGTGGTGTGACTAATTTCAGAGGAGGCTTCCACCGGGACCCTAATGTCAAACTAAGGAAGTCTGCACTTACATTGTACTATTTCTTCAGTGATGGCAAAGTACTTTACAAACATTAGTGAGTTAAGCTTTGCAATGTCCCTCTCAGCTGGAAGTGGCATTATTCCCCTACTAGAAATGAGGGAACTGAGGCACTGAGTGACTCAGCCACAGTCAAACACTAAGTCTGTAGAAAAGGGAATTTCAAGATTTAATTACTTCACTTCGGGATGAGCACTAGGCCATTTCCTGAGAGATGCTGTAGCCATGCAAAATTCAGTCCACAGGTTGTGTCCCCAAGCCACTGAAGTTCCTCTGAAGTGGTTACAAAGTGGGAGAGTGTTGATGAGCATTTGTCACTTTGAAAAGGCCTGGGAATGAGTTCATGCGGCTTGCTGGTTCTCGCATACTGCACAAGAAGCCACACTGCTGCCTTGTTCATTGCTACCACACAGGCAGCCTGAAGAGTGATGACAAATTGTTAATGGTAAAAGAGATGCATGGCAAGCAAAAGAAAAAGTGCAGCTTGATTTTCACACAGGTTGCAGAAGCCAAGAAATCAGGGGTGTCAGGGGTGCTACCACAGAAAAGATTTGATCATGTTACCAGACAGAAAAGTCAATTAGGTAGACTAAAAGCCAGATAAAAATGACATCTACAGGTTTATTTTTGTATTTGCTTAGGAAATTATATTTGTGACACCTTGCCCTAGATAGATATATATATATATATTTGGAAACACAGGGTGATAAATCCACTATGTAAAGCGGTATTTACAAAAAGGCGTTTTTTTCCAGATTAATGCAGCACTTATTTTCTTTATTCATTGCCAAACATCACAAGGAAGGGAAATAATCTCTGATATACATACTAGATATCATGCAGATCTGAAAAAGGTCAAGAAGATGGAATTATAATGGATGATAAACAAGGTGAGCTTCCTCTGTATTTTCTACATCTGCTTAAATTGTAAAAAATGTGTCTTTCCTGGAGTACAGAGAAGGCAGAGGTGTGGGGGTGGGGAGAAAAAGAAAACTACTGGAAGTGGCATATCCTCCTACCTGCACACACTGGTTGTTACTGTCTGCTATTAATACTTTTCCGTTTGTAGATGCAGCTACACCTTGAAGATTTGTAAATTCCCCTTTGTTTCTTCCTTTGGTGCCTAAAATTGAACACAGAGCACGTAAGAAATCAGGTTAGACAGGACTAATCAGTTAAGATCTAAATGCTAACACATGCATTTATTACATCCTTGATCTATACTGAAGATTTATATTGAAGGCTTCATATCACTGTTACTGCTTCGAAGAACCATCTCAGTAACAGTTCCACAAGTCTAAGCACAAGAAGTGATTGTTCATACTCTTTGGTGTGTATGCCACCTGAGTGCCCATAAATGTAATTAACTCTTTGGCCTTATCAAATCAAAGTGTTCACAATTTACCTCTTGCATGAAGAAAGTAGGATTTTTATTCAGCTGAGAAGGCAGTGAAAGGGGAACATACAGACAGAGGCTAAGATAAAAACCTGGACAGATGACACGGTTTCAGTACAATTAGCTAAATCTCCTCAGTGAAGTCACAAAGTTGAGATAAAACATATCAGTGACCACTTTGGAGGGGGCTATTTCAAGACAGGGAAGTTTCCTCTTCATTCATACACAGCTCTCAGTCATTTGCTTTAAAAATTCCCTGAGAAGGTAAACTCAGAGGAAGAACTGAGGTTAAATGTCTGGGATGTGGGTCAGTGAAGACTGACTCCTGGAGACTGAATGCTTCTGCAAAGACCTTAATTTGTTCTAATAAAGCAGGGTGCACACACAGAGGTCCCATTTTTACCCAGAACAAATGCAACAGTGATTTACATAGACCTGTAAGTCTTTTCCCCAGTGGCTTGAGGGGATAAGGAGCTGTCAATGTCAAATTCTCACAAAAGTTCATTAAGTTGAGGTGCCTCATAGATGTTTGTTCTGAGACATTCCAAGGAGAATCACACAGCAAACTGATGTCCTATAGAGGTCAGCCCTAAAATGGCTGGTCCAAATCACATCTGGAGCACAGAACAGTATCCAGATTCCTCCTTTGTTTGTAAAGGAGGCTCAGGGGGCTTTAGCTAAGACTGCAGCTAAAGGACCTTGGGCCCCAAGGTTATTCATAATGAATTAATGAATTTTGAAACGAAAAGACTCTATAAGCTGTTATTTCCAAGACTTGGATGCAGTGCTATTTTTCCTGGTGAAGTTTTTTTGACAAGCATTCATTGGCTGCGTATCAAACATTAATTGGTTTCAATACATGGTTTTAACTGGAAAGCTTCTATTTTACTTTAGCCAGTCTAAAATATTCTGGAGCTCAGGGATTAAAACTGTTCTGACTGTGTTGCCCAATATGAGACACACATATTGGCTTTCATTAGGGATGTGTATGCTCTTACCAACCCTTCTTTCTGCTATGGTGCTAGCTGTCAGATGTCATGTGATAGCTGTCACTGGCTGACAAGTAATTTTTAATTCCTCTACACTTGCTGCTGTGAGCACGCCCCTTTGTTTCAAGGCTTGGTTTTTTGAACTCCATATGCTCCATCCTCTAAACAAGGCAAATATGTCTAAATTTTTATACTGCCAGGGGAAAGTACATATTTAGGGAACGGAGTTACATGCCAATTACATTACCCATACTTGAGCCATTTATGTGTACTCTTACTGAGCTGTGCCTGAGGGATGCATGCAATAATTTTTTTTTCCACCATATGCTAATGATAAGTTTCCTTTTTGCCTTTAAGCCAAAGGGAATGGATGAAAAGGGAGAAACATTCCTTACACTACTGAGAGTAAAGGGAAAACATTTGTTAGAAAAGAGGAGGCATAAGCTAGAGCATCTGGAACCAACTAGCACAAACTTTATGGAATGTATGCTCTCTACCCTTAGAAGAATGTTCTTGAAAGTCAAGGAATTTCAGTTTTAAAGATAAGAGAGACTCATGTAAAGAGTTACACAGAATGTTCTTCATTGGGACGTTGTAAACATACATCAAAGGAAAAACAAAAGAAATTACCCAGCAATGCCACAGTCACATTTCACACTAAGTTTAAGAAACAGTAATTTATTAGCACAGCATGCAGATGAAATTCAGCTCCATGAAACATCCTTGTACATAGCACTTTGCAGCTATTAAATCCATCACATTGCTCCAGATTTGCACACAAGCCTTTCTACAGTCCTCTCTAGTGCACAAATTTCTCTGAAGAAGCAAGCTAGGTGTAGTGAAACACAACTTATTTATTTATGTTCAATGAGGAAAACAGATAATTTTGAACTTCATGATCTGGAGAATTCACTAAGCCAGCAAAGATCTGAATCCAAGTACAGGCAGTGGCAGCAGCTCAGATCTGTGGCCTGTGGAATAGCTCTTTTTATACCACCTTTGTATACAGATAATAAACAATCAGATTTGCCTTAGCCCTAAATAATTCCTTCTGGCATTACAAACCATTAATTGGTTTGTGCAGGCTGCTGAAGATATTCTTTCAACAAAAAAGTATCCATTTTCAGCTCAAGAGAATCTAGTGCACATAAAATGCTGCATCATTTCCATCTTTTATTCTTGCACAATAGAGGCCTGATTGAATCTCCCCAAAAAGAAGGCAAAAATAAAAATCTAAAAGCCCATTAACATTACAGGAGATATTAAAAATTACATCATGTAACTGCAATAAGAATCTGCTCTGTACGTGCTGGGCATCAGGACAAACCTGTTGTACAAAGCACATTTTTGATGTTTATAGTAATAAAAGGAATGATTTTTGCTTTCTAATGAACAATAACCTCCCTGCTTGCTAACCTAGATTTACCAGCTTCCTAAAACACAAAGAAAAACCACGTCACTGCCCCCAGCAGGAAGAGAGTTGATCCAGAGAGACAAAAACCCTGCAGAAAGGTTCCAGATTAACGGGGAGAATTTAGAGGCCAAGTATGCAAGTAGCCATAACCTGTTATGTAAGTACCATCTCTTTCCTCCTTACAGTACTTCAAATACATCTTGGACTGTTCTTTACACAATACTGAAAAAAAGAATAAAACTAAACAGCATAGAAAGGTATGCATACATGCTGCATAGACAGGAATGAGGGATTTGTCCTCTTGTTCCCTAGCTTCATTTCTTTTCTCCTCAGAGCACCAAAATACATTTAGTCAAACCTTACACGTTATGAGGATGTGGTGCCCTATCTCAGAATAGATACATCTGAAACACAAAAGGCTCTGTAGTAAAACTGCACCGAATCTGATTGTTAACAAGCTGTGTGCTTATTGTAAAATAAATGGCAGTGTTTCTAATCCAAGTTCCCATGCAAATCTAAGCTTTAAAACCGAACAGTCTGTTGGATGAAGGCACACAACGTTTGTAACCTTTCAAGAGGAATGAATAATACAGTAGGAACTCTGGCACATACTTCTACACACTGCTGGTAGTGAAGTTTGGGCTGATTTGTATTAATTTTTTTTACACAGCATCTGTTCCTAAAAGCTTGAGCAAGACCACCTAGGTATGCACAAATCCTAGTGGTAGGCACACCTCAGAAGCAGTTCTTTGCTGGTACAGTAGCACAACCTTGAATGATATGAGTTGAACCAAGACCAGGTCTCTGTTGTCAGGACATCAGACCCATGCTGGGGATTTTGCCAGCAATGTGATGACAAAGTTCTTCACCCCCTGTCCAATATAGGTATGACTGCAAAACTATGCAATGTAGGCATGGCCAGACTTCACACTGGCCATCACAAGCCCATAAAGAGTTCATTACAAGCCTCAGAGGGATTTGAGCTAATAAACTGGAAAGTTCAATTCTCTTTCCCCATTACTAGGCATTCCTATATCTATTCCTACAGAAATATAAATTCTGTATATAAAATATCTTGCTAAGCATCTTCCTATTTCACACTATTTATTAATGGGTTGGTTCCAGAGTTCTGAAATAGAGAATAAAACCAACTGATAAAAGTGTGTCCGAGAAGCTTCTGCATTTCATGCATATGAATTTTCATGTATATGCTTCATCACAACGTGGAAGAACTACACATACACATCCCTTCCTTCTTCAGTGCCCTTAGCCAGGATGTCATTTGGCCAGGACAGGACCTTGCTGGAAAGGTAGAGAAGAGAGGAGGGAATAAAAGAAAGCAGATGCTGCTTGCTGCAGAGAGAAGGTTCCTCCAGACTGTCCATACAAGAGGGCTAATTGCAGTTGGATAAACACATTTTTCAAGGAGATGCATACCCATATAACTCACTTGTATTTCTGTAAAAGATCAAAGAGTACGTATCTATCGGCGGCCCTGTTCCTTTCAAACAGGACAATCCAAGACAGAAACCCAGGCAGATGCCTTCAGAGAAATTTGAAGAAGAAACACCTGCAGACGAATCCCTTTGCTCCTCCTAAGCCTGCTTTTAAACCCCACTAAAGCTTTTATTACACAGGCCTTGTTCAAGAGTTAATGTAGAGTAAATTCACAGCAAGGATTCTATTTGCTTTCAGCATTGACAACAGACCAGAAGATGACATCCACACCTAGTAAGGAGGCTGACAGAAGGTGCTGTTAAAGGCACTTTTTTTTTTCTTTACTATCACACACATTAAACATACTAGCTAAACTTAGCTGCTCAGTTACATGACTGAACAGACAGCTAAACACAGCCTGAGGAAAAGGAAAATTGAACTTTCTAGCAGAGAGCCCCCTCTCCATCTGGCTGTATCTGATGTAAATCCAAGTATAAATACATTAAGAGAAAAAGCAGTTGAAGTGGGAAATAGCACCACTACTGCTAACGAGTGTCAAAGAACCCAGTCAAGAAACATGTCAGAAGAGGAAAAAACACCAAGGCATATGGCACAGCACGGCAGAGCTAGAGCACAAGTTGGTGTCCTGGGCAGAGTAGCTAACTGATGCCACTCATGGCTCTCTAACTCTTCCTTTCAGGACACGGGAGAGATTTATCAGGGAAGATGGAAGTGGCTGACACTGCAAATGAACATCCCTTACCTCCATGTACCTCTGCTCAGCGTGAGTCAAAGGCACAAAAGCAGAGTAAAGGAAAAGAGACTTCCCTCTCACTTCAGTGCCTCCTACGACTTGCAGAGGTAGAAAAAACCACTTCACTACAGTTATTTTCTTGGTATCATAAGCATATTCTTGTTTCATTTGTATAAAGTAAGCACATGCTACACAGATACTGAATGGACACACTCTTAGAGATCATACCTGTTTGGGGGAGAAGAAAAAAAAAAAGAAAAAAAAGAAAAGATGAGGATATAAATTATTGAAAGAGAAGAAAAGGAAGCAAGAAATACTCTGTTCTTGTAAATAATGAATTACACAAATGTCTGAATGTGCAGTCAATAGCCTGACCTTAAAAGGTCTGAGTAGAACCACATGCCATTTTAAAAGCCATGAATAACACAGAACTGGAAAAAGATACAATGCACAATTCCCCATGAATGAAAGCACTTAACTGTACTAATGTCATATTAATGCTATTGCTGTTAATCCTAGCACAAGAACAATCCCCTGCTAGGAGCTGATCAATTCACTTCTGCACACGTATCACATATATCAGCATATATACAATAGCATACTCCGTGTACTTGGATGCCCATAGGAATATTACAGTATGAGTCTCCAGCACAGCTGTATGAGTTTCTGGCAGCCCAAATACAAGATTTATCTTGCCTAGTTTAAAATACAGATCCAGATTTGGCCAGGGCTGCCACAGGAATTCAACAATGGGTTCAAATCAGAGTTGTGTTGGAAAACAGTGATAAACTTTATGTTACCTCATCAACAAATGAACCAAACCTTAACTTTTCAAAGTGAGCTGAAACTGGAACTAAATATATGAGGGCAATCCCTGTTAAAATATAACAAGTTCTACCTGTCTTTTTTTAATTTTGCATATTTTGGAAGAGTGTAAAAAGCTAGGGCATTACAGCTGCAGTGGCTTAAGAGACCATTCAGATGATGCATGCATAATCCCACAAAAGCCCATAGGGAAATTGCTATGTAGGGTCATTCGGTGAAACGAGTGGCTGAGAACTGCACATGTAATAGGATGAAGTATTCCCTTCAGCTCAGTTTTTCAATAAAACAGTGATCCATATATCTCAAATGTAGACACTCCTGAGAGGTTTCATCAAACAAAAGCTCTGAGATGTGTGTTCTAATTATTTTCTCTTCTTTTTTTGTGGGGGTAGAGTGGTAAAGAAGGGGAGGAGGCAGAACTCCAAAGCAAAGCACATGGTGATGATTGCATCACAACAGAAGGAAAGGGCAGTACACTTTCTGGAAAACAGTTAAAATTTCTAGAGTTTATGGTGTGATTAAAAAATTAAATCCAACAAACACCACCACAACCCAAACCTGAGCCATACCACTATGTTTAATCAGGCTAGAAACTGCTCACTAGAAGCAAGCCGAAATAATTTTTGTCCATACCAAAAGCTTTGTAGTAAGAATATTAAGCATTTTTAAATCATTTCAGAACATCTCTCTTAAAAAACAAACAAACAAAAATATTTTGATTTACAATCTCCACACGGACAAATTGATGCTTGATTGATGTGACCAAGAAGGCTCAGCATTCAGTGAGCATGTCAGCCACAACGGGTGGCAGAGAGCCCCTGTTACTCACAGGCACAGTGTATCTGAGCAGGCTTTCCTGTCCTGCTCCTACCTGCTACAGACCCATAGATTCCTTCTGCCTGAATCTGTCCACCCAGCCTCTTCTTTGTCTAGCACACAACATGTCACAACTGTTCCAGAAGAGATTAGAGATGTCTTCTTTCCAGACAGGGTTCAGACATTATTCTTAACTATGTTGTTTAAACCACTTTCAAAACAGGGCTCAAAATTTATATGCACTTTCAGCCACTCTTACCAGTACTGGCAGTGAAACTGCTTTGGAAAGAAAAAAACTTGGTTACTGTCAAGTAGGGCTAGCTCGACTTCAGTAGGAATTGTTCTACATCATATTTCTAATTTTTGAGTCAGCAGTTACCATAAAATTTCGCCGTAGCAACAGTACAGCTGGATATCGTTGCCTCTGTAAAAAATACTTGAGTTGTGATATTTATGGGGTCATTTATCTTAGGAGGAAGTGCATCTGGGAAAGGCTGGCCATTTTATCAGTGTCTTCATCCAAAGCTTACGGTGTACTGTCCTATTCAGCAAGCAAAGCGTGCTCGCTGAACACATTTTCTGACATAAACCCGTTATGTTATTGCATGCACTTTCTATCAAAGCTGGGAATCTCTTAGAAATACTGACAGATGAGGAATCAGATGGACAGGGTTAACCAATTGTCAAATGGTGTCCAGAGGAATTTTCAATAGAATTACTAAAAAACCCTCCAGGATTAACTACCGTCCGTTCTCTGCTACAAAAGGGACAGCCACCTTGCTGACTGGTTGTCAAACTTGGTAACACATACTGCTGAATTCCTGACTTCTACATACTAAGAATTAACTTGCCTTTTTTTTTTTCAGTTGTGCAAAGTGAAAAGTATTTCATAACTATATAACAAAGCATTATAGAAATGGAATACCCCATGGCACAGACTTTTAAATTAAGAATTATTTTTATACATCTTAAAAGGAGTACGTCAAAAGACTTGAAAGAAAATCACAGTAAATGACACCAAGATGTTATATTTTTACCCAGCATTAGAAGTCCAGAGATTTAAACATAACATTACACTATTTAAAGAACCAAACATATTTAGACATTGGGGGGAAAAAGAAAATAAAGGAAATAGTAATTTTGTTCAATGTCAACTTAATGAAATAACTTTATATGACCACAGGATTTAGCATGTACAGCTCCAGATTAATTAATCAGATTAATCTTTAGGGCAATAGTTTTACAGAAGGAGTTCTCCTACTTCCCTTCTTGCCATTCAACATTTAAAAGAAGCAACGTAATCTAATCTGAAGCATTAGTCTTATTACATTTTCATTTTATTATCTCCAATAGAGTACAGAAGAGGTGGTAAAATATTTTCTCCCAAATCAAATCTATGCATTTCTCCACCCAAATTTCAATTAAATATTTGCTGCAAACAGAATTTTTGAAGTACAGTGCTTTTAAAATTTACATATGAATGAATGTCCAGAGGCCTAAATGCATTATCAGGTTGTTCTACTTACAGCTTTAACCTTAAAATTGTTTAACTTCTGGATTTATTCATCCAGTTTCCCTGAACTATTTTTAAGTAGGTATCAGAGAAGTCACCTACCTACTCTGAAGATCAAATCATCTTCGATGGGGTTCTCTTTTCTTTTGCCAGTGCTGTACATGCTGGCAGGCCTTTTCACAGCTTTCTGCTTCACGTGGCCACTGCCAGGAGATTTCACACGCCTCTTAACCCCTTCCGTGGTCGGGGACACGTCTGCTGATCTGACCACTTTAAGTTTGAACGGGCTGCCCTTGATATGTTGATCGTAAAGCCTCAGTGACAAAGTGAAGTCCCCTTCTTTCTGAACAGTATATAAAAACTCGTAAGTGCCATTTTTATTGTCCAGGATTTCTCCATCCGCTACGCTCCCGTCAGGCGTGCTCAGTTCAGCAGTGAGGTAAGCGTTCCCCGATTTACAGAGCTCCCCATCCTTGTCCTTCGTCGTGATGGTAACAGACATGGGCTGGCCGATCACTGTCTGCCTCAGGCCCTCACCTGTGGCCACTGTTTCGGAGGCGACCGCATTGGTGGTTAAAATAGTACCCAGGTTGTGAATGGACTTCTTCAGCCCTTCGGTCTCCACTATGAAGTCCAACTGATCATTCTCACGGGGCTGCAGTGGGAAGTCCCTCTCGGCCAGTTCGTTCAGCTTGTCACTCATTTGCTTCTTCACCAGCAGAACTTCGGTTTCAGTGCCGTGGTTGAGGGCTTGGGCTGTAAAGTTGCTGCAACTCTTAATGCTTTCCTGTCCTTCCAGTAAGGTATCCAGCTGTGTCTGGAGGACCTGTTTGCATAACCAAACGCCAGATTAGCTCTGTGTCTCAAAAATCATTCTAGTATCATGCTTTATATCTGAGGGCTTATAAGAAACTCAGTGTATAGTTCCCATTTTAGTGTTTATTTTAAAGCTTCATATTAGAAGAAGTACCACACTGATCCCCTACACCTTCTTGAGATATCATGCTGCAATACAAGAAATGTACCCTGTGTAGGGTCTGCAAGGCTTCACCAATCCACTGTCACACTAGACTGAATTACTGCCCCAA